>CASHTH010002239.1:0-56668 GCA_030341885.1 Geodia barretti
GCAGTCCCTCAAGCCAGACCCTCGCGCCCTTGAGCGCCTTGTTCGCAATACTAATAATGGATATACCCGCGAAAACTAGCTCTCTGCACCCTCGAGTGGCCCATCTTTCCCATCTTCAAGGAGCTGACCAGACATGTGGTTGAAACCCTCGAATTTAAGAAGTGCTTCGCGCCATCCACAAACACGTTGTGATGTAGAGCAGCTAAACGCTACAAAACGTGTGGGCAAGAGGTACGTGTACTTACATCTAAAAGTTTCCACTAATGTTTCCACTAATGTTGGGGCTTCACTTAAGCCCTGTTGGCTGTCAATCATCTTGGCAGTCAATTGCAGCACCTGGGTTTGTATACTCTTAATCTTATTAACGTCTACCCAATGTTTGCACTGCTAAACCACATTGTATAATAGCAGTGTGCACTCATCTACCCACCGCCACAAACAATTGTAGTCTCGGTAACAGCTGTCCTACGTTGTAGTATTAGTTTGTTACATCGTAGCATCAGTGTAGCTACTGATCCAATACAGTTTACACAGGTATTACACACAAACAATAGTAATGTCAGTGTAAAGCACTGTGTGGACTACACAGTGTAGGTCTTGTTGTATCTACAAAAAAAACTGTCGTTTTTCTGGACTGGTATTACTGTAAGCAGTGCATACCACTGTTTTGAGGTGTACTGTTTAGTCCCTACGTGATACCTCAAAAAAGAGACAACAGAAATACATGACTCCACTATTGATTACACATTAAATGGTACGATGCAAAGAAGACGAGGCGGAGACATTGCCACTACAAGCAAAACATACTGTCCGGTGCTGTAAACCACACAAGGGGGACACGCCTCCAAAACTGTGGGAGCCCCTAGAATGACGATGCAAAGGAGTGTTCTTCCACTGCACCTGGTTACTTTGCGAGTCCACCTCACCGAGGGCCTTATAGGCCTTTCCAAACCATCTCTAACCAACCCTCCTTCACAAGGGGAGACAGCGATGAACGTAAGACTAAATGTTCTCAAACTGGACACCCCGTCCCATACCCTTGCCCCGAAAAAGGATGGATTGACGATCATCGGCATCCAGCATCCTGGACGCAGTTGGCCCTCTCGCCAGATTCGCTCGAAGAACACCAGGCCAGCCCACCCAGGCAATTTCAAGTATATGGGAACGACCGCACTCAACATCGCCACGAGCCGGAATTGATCGTATAACACCCAACCAAAACTTACGACCCTCGTGAAGAACCCACAGGTTTAGTGAAATGTCCCCTCCCTCCACCACCCTCTTTTCTTCGGTCTGAGAAGGCCCTCCAAGGATCTTTAGCACTCGATTCCTGTGCGTCTCCCCGGCCTCACCCCAGTGACAGCTTTAAAGATTGGTCCCTAGAACTAGCCTAAGTATCCTCTTGAAAGCTCTACAATGACTTTGCCAAACTTAAATTACCAATAAGGCTTGGTCCTCCATAGCAACGTGGGTATTGGCCCAAACTCCAGACAGCTTCCTTGGTTACCAAGGGTTTCACCTAGATATCATCTGAAGCCTCCGCAGTTCAATGCATGAGTGGGTGTATGTTGGGTGGCACAAAATGGTGCTATGTTAAAAGGTCCCTCACAACCTGGCCCTCTCACCTTTAGCAAGCTCAGGAATCTGTGTTGTCTATGTATTAGTTAATGTCGCTTCCGTGATGACGATAAATACAGAACCAGGAATAACTCAAATTCGGCCCTCAAGGGACTCGTCATTTATCCGGAACGTACCGAACTAAACAGACATACATAATAATTTATGTCTCATACCCACGCATTGCTATCGGATAATGGCGCAAAAATTCTTCTTGTCTCGACCTCAACCAGTTTTCCAAACCGGTTTTTCATGATTCTTCTCTTCTCTTCTGGCTCGCCATAACTGCATCCGTCCGTGGCGCTAGTCTCTCTGTCCTTCTCCTCCTTTTCCTTCCCGCCCTCACTGTCAGTCATACTACTATTGACGATCCTCTCGTTTTGGCTGCAAAAGTTTATTATATCAATAGGAAGAAGACAGGTGAACCCCCCCCCCCTCTCTTCACTGCTTTTGTGTGGCCTTCATCGCCATAGGAAAGAGAAGAAGAATTGCCGTTCGATATCTTCTTCTTCTGAGTACCCTGCTTTTAGCAGCTGATGACAACCTGTGACGTTTTTACTGTGAGCTCAGGGAGAGGGGGTAGGAGCAACTTCTACGCCACACTAACGCTGCCTGATGCTGAAATTGACCAACTATGGCCGTCTGGTGTTTTGTCTCTTTCCAGCCCGCAAGGCCTGTTGAACGCAGTGTTTTTCTACAATGGGCCGAAATTTCTTGCTTCGTGGAGGAACAACACAGGGAGCTGAGTTGTCTCAGGTTAATAATAGTACTCCCCTGAAGGAGAGTGTGTTACACTTACACAGATGATGTTTCGAAATCAAAGGGGCGGTGTTTGGTAGCCCGATCTCCTCGTCCGTCATTCAAAGATGAAGATATGGTGATGCGTTCTCATATTTTTTACTTACGTCCGTTGCTAAGGTTCCAGTTAGTCTTTCTACACCTTGGTTCACTTCAGTAGCTATTGGCAAAACTCTATGCAAAATGGTTTAGACAATGTGCAACAAGCCTCAATCTCGGGGAGATAACAATATTCCCTTCGGGAAAGCAGGAGTGCCTGAAAGTCACCCAGACTGCATTGGGCACGTTCTATTGATTGGCTTCGCAACTATGAAGAATCTCATAGGAATAGGTGCAACTGTATGCAAATTTTGTCATGTAGAACTCGCCAGATCTGCTACTCCTGCTGTTGCGTAAGAACGACATGCGTTTGCCGTACAGAACATATGCACATCATGTATGCCCAGTGTATCGCCTCAGCTGCCTTTTGCTCTTTTTCTGGTGGCAGTCATGCATAACATTGTCTCCAGGACCACAGAAATTAGTATTTCCCTTTTGGAGTGTAAACTGTTCTTTTAGTAGTGTAAACTGCCTCACAGGAAGTTGATCTAGACCACAATGGCGGTTTACCCTGATATAGTGGGTGTGGGGGGCGACTTTTTATCCCACAAATGACGACATAATGGCTGCTATCTTACACCAGAGATGTCTCAAGATGAAGTGCATAATCATTCTCCAATGTATCTGTCCTCCAACTTTTGCTGGTGTGCCAGCCTGTTTGGAGAGCGCCAGGCCGACATCCTTGTGGCAGTACCGAGGGCAAGGGGTCAGAGCCCACAGATACACTGATAGTCAAGAACAAGGCTGGAGCACGCCCTTAGATTCCCGCTCAGCAAAGGATTGGTGTATAACCCCTCAAGATCACGCCAAATCACCAAGGACAAGAGTGGGCAGACCCCAGAGATGTTCAACGTTCAGCGCCTGTCGCTAGGGCAAAGCTCTTTAATGGCGGGCATGGGGACTGGAGTTTGACAGGTAGAGGAAGGGATGAGCACGTCCTTTCGCCCTCACCTTCGAGACCACGGTGGTGATGGTCACGATGGAAAGCGAAGGTCGATGCAGTCGAGCGAGCGACTCACAATCCCAGCAGGATGCACCACCTGAGAACTGACAACTACTACTACTTCGACACTCCAGTGGCGTTCTCTGCGACTGACGCAGGGAGGAAGAAGAAACTAGGCAGCGAATGGTTCGTGAGTACGAGTTGCTAGGCCCGCGAAAGAGTGCATGCACTGCACTGCACTTGACTGCACTGCAAAAGCCACTCTGCAGGCCAGGACATTCACATCGAGCGCAGGCGCTGATAGATCAACAAATTATATACCCACAGATGCGAAGCTCTATGGTGTTTTCCCAGTTGGATTCCCCGTAAAGTACTGCCTTGAATGCCCGTCTAGTGCGTGCCCAAAGAAGGTTTGATCGTGGTGCCACTTTACCGGGACGAGACCTGCATAGTGGTGTCACACGCAGTAGTAAATACGTGCACATGGGACGAGTGTCTATATGCGGAAGGGCACACAGTCCATTCGCATGACAAACGCAACCGCACACAGCAACAAACGTGTTCTCACGTGGAGACGAAAACATCGCACTCAAGAGTTTGGTTTTTACTCACTCTGTCACAACAAAACAGCCATGTTAATGAGGTGAGGTTACTCCATTTATAGTGTCCCATAGCAATGAAGTAGAAATGGCTTTCTGGTCCTCCCTGACTGAGATCACCTGGGTACACAATACAAAGTTAAACATATAACAAACGGGAGGCACAACATGCCACCCACAAGTTGCAGTAATGATCCAGCAAAGGACATCCGACAAGAAGCCAAGTTGTAATTCACACTCGCGCGCATATGCGCAGCGGAGGGGTACAGCAGTTGGTTTGTCTGTCTGTCTTTGTCTGTTGTCTGTCCATGCTCCAACTGACTTTTCGATGGTTTATTCGTCCCACAAACGATACGACGTAATAAACGGGTATAAGGATCAGTTTAATCGAACGGTTTTTCCTGAAATGACTGCGTTCGAGAGCGACAAACTGGCACCGTCGCGGACCGTGTTCCGTGGCCCAACCCATCAATAAGCGGTGCGCATGCGTATATTAGACGCGATCAACGCGGCTCACCCCGACTGATCCGCTTGCTCTGTGTACCTTGGAGGCACAAGAAACCACAGCGAAGGGCGTGTATCGACTCCCGCATGCTATCTACTACCGTAGCTAGCCTTTGTCACACTCTCCGCGAGCTACTAGCGGGAGACTGCGGGTCCGTCCATTAGCGGTACCGCGCATGCGCAGTTCGCCGAGGGTTTGCACTTCAGTGCTTTTCATTCATTATTAACTCATTCCGCTCCGCGAATTGGGCACGCACAGACACGCCCCAGCTCCTAGTTTTTAGATAAAATTGCGTCGTGTTTTGCGCGGGTGGGTCTGGAGCGCCCGCTGTGGGTCGAGAGTGAACAGGACGGCACTATCTTGCCATGGAAGTAAGAAGCTACACCTTCGAGGGACCAAACAATCACGGTCTTGCCTTGTATGGCGCTGGATGTGGGACTAACAACTGGATGACACCGCAGGTTAGTACGCACGCACCCGCTAAGTCTGTACCAGTAGTTTTGTGGCTGTAATGGTTATTCGGTTGATCAGAAGAGCTTAGCAATATTTTACAGTCATCTGTAGAAGTACAACAAAAGAAATAAACACATTCAGCCCCCAATTCTGTTGTAAAGCCTCTGCAACTGAATTGTGGCTGAATGCGTTTACTTTGTGTGTTGTGCATCTTGCAGACGGACATACAGCTCAGATTTTCTTCGAAATCTGGGGAGAATGTCTATGCTTTGCTTGAATAGCGTTTTTAGCTCAGGATTGGTGCGTTGTTACATATTGTTTTATGCTGTCATATGTAACACTGCATTCCATTCCTGTCATGTGTGTATAACTTGCTGTTCATACTGCTAAATGAAAGTAATAGTCTATTAGTAGTTTTGTCATGTACTTCTCGAAGCAAATTGTTGGGCACAAGGTCGGAGAAGAGGAGCAAGTCTTGCAGAAGTAGTTGCTGCGGTGTCTCTTCTTGCTGCGGTCACTGCAGACGACACATTCCTGCATAAGTTCTCTCTTCCCAAGCAGGTGGAGCAGTCCATTGAGACGCTCTGGATCATGTCCTGTCGAGGAATGCAGCCGTTTTCGTGGACGGCCTGGAAGAGGACGAGCAGGAACTGCCTGGACGTGACGTGAGGCCAACGACTCAATGAGCTTCCGTCTGAATTGAAGGTGTGTGAGAGGTTTTATACGTAGACGTGCAGCATGCGCTTGGTAGAGAACATAACTGTTCACTGCTGTCACTTTTAGTAGGCAAAAAAAAAAAATTCTCCACCACTTGCGTGTCTTGCGGATGAACCTGTAGTATACACTGTTCTGGTCTGCTGTATCTACCTCATTCATTGAGTGATTGTATTCATTGACTACCACAGGCTTCTCTACCGTCTGCCTCACACGTACTGTAGTCATTTGTGCTGAGCTCTGTGTGGAAAGCATTACTAGGCTTTTCGTCTTTGTTGGTGCTCTCCACTCAAGTGCTAAGTAGCGATCTGCTCTGTACGCCTTGACTTCGTTGTCCGCGAGACGTAATGCCCTATGTATATCGTCAGGGAGATTGACGCGGTTGCGTTCTGCAGTACCAGTGAAGGAGGTCAATCGCTGTTCCAATGCATTTGCAAGAGGAATGCTCGTGTAGTACCTATCGGTGTACACATGGTAGCCCTTGTCTAGGTAAGGTTGAAGGAGATGTAGCACAACCCGTCCAGGTTGAGGTAGAGTATTGTAGTTGGGGTCTGTCTCATCAAGTGTGTCGGCACCAGTGTACACCAAGATGTTGAGCATGTACCCGCTAGCACTATCAGCTAGTGTAAATGCCTTGATCCCATACTTCTCGGGCTTGTTTGAGATATACTTCAGGGCTCCGAATCTACCACGATGCCCAACCATTGTCTCATCACCTGAGATCTTGCGGGAAGGACAGACGAAGGAGTGGTTTGGAACTGGAGGAGCAGTGGATCAAGGAAGGGTTTTACCATGTCGATTCGTCTGGGTGGCATCCCGTCCCTCTCGCAGCTGACGTGGAGAAGCCAGAAGATGTTCATGAATCTTCTCCGAGGCATGATGTGGGAAAAGAATGGGACATGAGTTATCCAGTAGTGCTCCAGTAGTCCTGGATTTCAGGCACTAGACCCATGTTGAGGACGATCCCCAAAAACCCTTCCATCTCAGATGGACTCACTCGTTCCCACTGGGCTAGAGCTGAGTGTGGACGGAGAAGACCCTCTTCACTTATGAACACATGTTTGTGTGAGGTTTTATGTGAAATTTCATTACCGATTTGTCTCTGTCACAATCAGGTTGATTAGAGAGTCATTCAACAGCAGCCGCAGGAAGTCTATTGGCACACTGTCGTTTGACATCTGATGTGTGGGGCCTACATCCTCACTGAAAGCATACTCTGCAGGTGCCGTATCACAGGCTGGGTCTACTTGCTGCCACAGTAGAGGAGTGGTGGTGGAGGCCTGTCGTGGCCTTCTCCGCGATTGATCTACAGTATTTGTATTATATATGTATCTTTGCTTTTTTACTTGCACTATGTGCTTGCTGCATGCTGGGGGTGGAGGTGGAAGAGCTGCTAGCGGCGCTAGCAGAAGGGAGGGAGTGGCTCAGTGGAGTGGGGGAGGGGCTCGGTACTCTTGCAGGATGGAGCTCTTCTTCCGGCTCATCATCTTGTAGATGCAGGAACTCAGGATCTTCCTCTATATCGGACTCTCCGTCGTCTGCTAAGCCGCTGCTGTCAGTGACCATGGTCAACGCTTCGTCGGCAGTGTATCGCTCCAGGCCGGGTTCGCTGGTGTACATACGCATGCAAACAGCTGGCTTTGTGCGCGCTTGAGTAGCTGCCAGGTAAAAAAAGAAGCTAGCAAAGGTCACTCGCCAATACTTAACGTTGTGGCGACAGTTGACGAAGATCTACCTGAACTACTTGCGTGAAACGAACGTGAGTATTCCGGAGGCCATTATTTTGGCCCGTGGAGTTACGTGTGCTTGCGCATTAAAGTGGCCCGTGGAGTGGAATGAGTTAACACGCTATTAAATTCCTGGCAATCTTTTCATTGAGCTGCACATGAATATATGTGTACATAGGCCTACTGTATATCTAGCATCGGATGCAGCATTTACAGAGTAGCTATACAGATGTACACATGCGATTTTGGAGGTCAACGATTATGTACATGTATATGTTATACGATGGTGGTGCGTGGTCTACTGGTTGTACACGAGTGGCTAGTTATGATAGGGCATGACAGCGCAGCTGGAGTGGTTTATCAAAACTGAAGCCATGACTGTGTAACCAGCAAAGCCATCATACAACGTGTTCGTATGACGACATCCGGCGAAAAGGCTCTGACCAATGGGACTGTGCAAAAGCTTTCAAAACGCCCTCTTTTTAACGCACACCCTCAAGTGCGTGAAGAGAGCTACAGCAATCGGTCGGGAGAGAGACGGCTGCAATAAGCGCTTTAGTTTAGTCCAGCTGGGTGGTTATGCAGAAGCCACGGTCATTTCTCGAGAGTTCAACATTACGGGTATGTACTTCAAAGCCATTCTTTTTCACTGTAAGACCCCACGCGAATGTTTTGTAGCTGCTACTCTAGTTCACTATCTCTCCCGCTATACCCAGTGCTCTCGAATGCAGCCTGTTGCAGTAGCAAGAACGCTGAAAGTCACCGAATACAGTTCCAGTCCACGGGAGCGTACGCGTTGGGAAGCAGCTTTCACTAGTTTCATACACTAGAGCACTTTCTGGCCATTTCAGCCAGAAGGCTTCTGGTAAATTAAGAAACAGCAGCACACAAAGTGTGTAAAAACCTCTGCTGCCAATTTCCTACTATCATCTAACTACCACACACCTACTGTGGTTTATGCAAATGAGTTGACATACATTACGGCTCAAGCGGAACCTGGATGCGAGTTGCTAATTACTCACGAGGGAGAGGGCTCGAGCGCGCGGTGACGCTCGAGTGCTAGTGCGTAACGACCTATAGACGGGTGCGTAACTGCAATGCGCCCTTAGAGTATACCCGGCTTACAATACGGCAGGTCGGTCCGTCCGTCGATCACACGTCCATGATAAACGGATGCGAAGCGGGAGCGACCCAACTAGGGATTTGCCCGCTTTCGGGCTGCATAACGTGTTGTCGGCGAACAGTTAAACAAGACAGAGCTGTTGCCGTTACGTGCGTACTGCCTTTTTTTGCCAGAACGGTGAGCAGGTGAGCAGAGCGGTACTTACCTTACGCTTTCAGCTCGTCTGTCGTGATCCACAAGGCAGCTGGCGATAGGCTAGGCAGCGAACGATCGATCGACCGGGGCTAAGCAACCACGCGCGGCGTGTATATGTACGTACGTGTGTATACACACAATTGCGAAATCGTCGAGTGCGGTTTTCGAGTGCTAGTGCTCGAGGGCATGGGCACTCGCAAGGAAAATTGTGGAGGGCGCGCCCCTCGACTCGCGAGTGCGAGGCCTCGTACACGGCCGTTTCCCGCAATGCGCGCCCGGACATTAAGATACGCCCCCCAAAAAATAAAAACGTCATTGTTACGCATGGCAACGGGCTTCCGCGTGCGGCTTCCGCGTGCGGCTTCCGCGTGCGACTTCCGCTACGTTACTAGCGGCCTTTTGAGGTATGCGCGTGCGTATAGAACATGCGCAAGTGGGGAACTCGGACTCTTCCCAGTGCGAGCCACGAGACGGTCCAAAAATCACAACCGTCCGATGAACTATACCTGAGATACGTTCCCAATCATGAACTGGAGACTTTCGCTCGTACATAGCTGTGTTTTTCAAGTCCAGAAGTGCTTCGGCCAGCGAGGAAGCTGCCATCACAATGAACTACCCGCTACTTTCCAAGAACTGTGGGAAGTATGATGATACTTATTTTTTGTGCCACGGTAGATGCCACCCAATTGGGACGTGTTATTTAGTTGTTTTATTACGTGTGTGATGCTTGGGAAGGGACCTGTAGTAAACTATAGGGTACAGAGAGAGTGGAGTTGGTTTAGTTGGCCTCTTCACTTGGCCGTTGTCTCTTCCGTGGTGCAGGGCGCAGGCTGTTCAGCCCTGGTGTCGACTCCACGTTGTGCTCCTGCACAATGTACCGAAGTCTCTCCAGTGGATTCACGATCCCTTGGTACTGCGTCTCCAGCTTTGAGATATGAGCATGTATACTCTCCGCCCCTTGCTCGCCCATTAGCCCTGCCCCCATGTGCCACCGCCGCATCCATGGCACGACGTGGTCTTCAAGGATGTGCATCTTGGGGAGCACCGTTGCAGTGGGAAACTCCTCCCTGTACCGCTCCATGAAGGCTGCTATGTCTCTCTCTGAAATATAGCAATTTAAAGAGAGTGTACCATTCGAATTTCTCTGTTACCAAGTCGATCAATGGCGATGTCGTCCACAACCCCTCCATTGAACACATTGTGGCACTTGGCATACTGGGTAAGTACCTCAGTAAAGCGCTTGTATGTGTCCTTGGCCTTTTGTAACAGTTCAGGGCACTTCTCTTCAGCTATGGCCACAATACCAGAGCACAACACATCAGCAGATTCTTCCTAAAGGTGAACATAGTGTTAGGTTTATCCATTTATATATGCGTGTGTGTGTATACCTTGAGTAGTTTATGCACATGATTCCCGACGAAAGTGCCCCCATGGTAAGCTTGGCGTTGCACATGTAGCTTCGCTAATGCAGCATCTAGGGACTTGAAACAGGGACCGTCTTTGTGTTTAAACCGTTCGGCCAACACCCGGTTCAGTGCAGTTACCTCAGCAGCCTGCAACAGACATTGAAGGATGGAGGTATCCAGAATGCTATTGCTATGCCATTTACTAGCTCTTCAGCTTCTTTCTTGGCAGCTGATGCTTCCTGCTCTATCTGCCGAACAAGAGGGCTCTGCCCAGATCCTGGCATTGAGAGCAGAAAGTGTGTAGCCAACTGGCCATACAGTGTTGCCCTCTGCTGAGCTGATTCCTGCTGCTCCTTCACCCTAGCCAAGTCTCCCAGAGCCTTCACATGCTGTTGGTATGTTGGCCCTCCAATCCCTTCTCCAGCTGCCCTTGCCGCCATCTCCAGGTCAAGATCCTGGCATGCCCTCTCCAGCAGGTTGAACAGGCGATTGAAGATGCCAAGTGACATGTGGAGCCCAGGAATACAGACCTAACAGTGAGTTATTGAGCTAATACCAATACAGTGGTGTATGTACTGAACCTTCTCCAGAGGTATTGGGAAGAAAACCTCGCCAATCACATTGTTGAATTCTTTCGCCTGTTTGAGGTATGCTCCTGCACTAACAAACCTCTGGTGGTCCCCTTTTAGGCTCTGAAGAGAGCGCAATGGGCTATGGCCACGTGTGCTCAGAGGGACTTTGAGCTGATTGCTGCGGATAGTACACCACAAACAACAGTGTCGCCCTTAGGATGGATAAGAATGTTCATTATTATTGTGTATGATTTCGGGACAGATCATACCAGATGCTCCAGAAAGTCCATACATCACACACAAAAACTCATAGTCCCCCGTGAAGAAGACTTGTATTGCCCACTCTCTGTATGTTTAGAATTGTGATTTTATTATCTCTAACACTAGCATTACGAACCTCCATTTCATTCCCTGAATCTCAAAGATTTGTTCCCTGTACTGATCAAGGGCAGTGTGCAGGTTGGTGGTGCTATCTCCAGCTTGGAAGACAGCAAGGAGGGATGTGTTGCGGGTGGAGTTTGGTTTGCTGACATTGACCACTTGCATGTTCAGCTTGAAGCTTCCTCGGCCCTTATCACCTCCGATCTTAATCCAGACTTCAGAGGAAGGTATTGTGCTGTCATGCCATGTTAGACCACTGCCAGACCTATCACGTAAGTATCAAGGTAGAGTTTTACTTAAAACTTGATCCTTACTGCAGGTGTTGGTTCAAGGTGTCTGAGACTCTAGCTATCAGGTTTGGGACATAGACGAAAGGCGCTTCGTGTACCTCTGCTCCCCTTCCTTCAGCAGGGAAAGTGAAGGGTACCATCTCAGCTGCTATGTTGTCCCCTACAGTCTCCTTGGCTAGAGAACGCTGCTTTCTCTCACTGGCCAGCGATATATGGAACATCTTCAACCATCTATGTATTTACATACATTCCAAGGGTAAGCGACTATTATTGTAGTTTAACCTACCGTCTCAGAGTGCGCAGTTTGTTCCATGAGATGGAGAGGTTTGCCTTCATGGCTAGGGAGTGGTCTGCGGGGATCTCAATCGGAAGACAAGCCTCCTGTAAGAGTTGTTGTCGTTCGCTCTTGGATAGGACTTTTAGCTCCTCCTCCAACCCTACTCCCAGTGTGTCCCTCAGCCCCTGAACCTGCCGTACCCGACGCTGGACAGTCCGTGCACTAGCCTCAGAAGTGGAGACGATTGCGGTGGAAACCGGGAGAAGACTCAGTGGCTAAAGGAAGTGCATAACTCATTACAGACACCTCTGCCTATGGACGCAAGTTCTCACCTTTCCTCTTGTTGGAATTTTCACTACTTTATCTTCACTCTCTGTCATCAGCCGCCGTACTAGATGCTCTGCTAGTCTCCTTTCCACTGGTTGAGTTGGAGCAGTTACTGGCCTTGCGAGGATCTCCTGAGCACTAATCTGTGATGGTGATGGAACTTCATAATGGCCCTTGCACTGACTCGCTTTGTGCTGTTTCAACTGAGCAGCTGTGGTCTTCTGTTTGCAGGTACCGCATACCAACTTGAGGGCTCCCAAAAGCTCATACACCACAGCACTAGGCAGACCGATGGTGAGGTTGTCTAGTTCATGTGTGTAGCAGCCAGGACATGATGGTTTGGGAGAGAGTTCTATCCACCTGCAGCAACAGTGGGCACAAACTAATCTACCACAGGAAAGCTCGATGGGCTGCTTCAGGATGTCACAGCAGATGGGACAGAGGAGGTTCGCCACATGTTCTGGTAGATACTCTACCTCGTCTGTGGAGTCGACATAGGAGGGTTGGTTGTGCACTAGACATCGAATGTGTGCAATAGTGGCTGAAGGGCTGCAACCACTAGGACGACCTCTATTCTTCCGTGCTAGCTTGTTTTGTCCTCCTCCTTTTGTGATGATATCCACATGCTCACATACCTATGTAATATAATTATTAATATCATTGCGCTATTGCCCACTTTACACATACTGTGCAATCTCCCGCAGTGTGTTTTATCCAGCAAAATGCATCAATGGAGTGATGGTATGGTATCCCCTTTGAGGCAGCAGTAGATTGCCTCTTCATGGCGGCAAAGCATCTGTTGCAGAACAACTCCGGGTGGACATCAGGGTCATCAGTCCCAACAGAAATGCCAAATGAAGCCTCTAGCCCTTCTGTGTTGTTGGTGCATTTGTGTACAGGAGCCCTTTTCTTGGCTCTCTGCAGCCTTCCTCCACATACACGACAAAGAATGTGGAGTTGGTGCACATCTGCCATTGCCAGACACTTCTATTTTGTGTGTGTGTAGCTGGCTCTAAAAAATAAGTATCATTTAGATCCCTATATTATTGAATACTTCCACTCTTACCTGGTCTATTGTATTACAATTATCAATAGAAAGCGCTTCCTGAACTGAGATATGGCTTCCACTACGCCGGTACTCTTGCGCGTCTTTGCCGCGGAATGTTCATTTGACCGCTGCGCAGTAGTATACGTACTGCAAAAGCAGCTGCGCAAGTAACTAAGGGTTGTCATGGATGATAGAACAACATAGTAAACACATTAGGCAGTGCATTGTATGGTCTCTGGACGGCCAACGGTCTCCAGAAGGTACCACTTCTTTTTCAAAACGGAGGGGGGCGTGTCCAATTGCGTTCCGGGGGCGGCACGCGCACATTTCCAATTTTTTCTTCGCTGCGTGCGTTGAAACAGCCGTGGTGGAGATATACGTCCGTTTCCTCCAGACCATGCACATCAAAGAAATAGTGCAGCCGACTTATCACGGCGTTGGCTCCCTTTTCCACTTCTCCTGACTCATCAGTGAGGAAGTTTACCTGGCGAGGTATAGCTTCGCAGTGTACTCCGAACACTGAGCACTTCCTCGGAGTAAGGAAGTAGATGGGACCTGGCTGCATGGGGTCGCAGGGGGGCGTGTCCAATTGCGTTCCGGGGGGCGGCACGCGCACATTTCCAATTTTTTCTTCCTGCGTGCGTTGAAACAGCCGTGGTGGAGATATACGTCCGTTTCCTCCAGACCATGCACATCAAAGAAATAGTGCAGCCGACTTATCACGGCGTTGGCTCCCTTTTCCACTTCTCCTGACTCATCAGTGAGGAAGTTTACCTGGCGAGGTATAGCTTCGCAGTGTACTCCGAACACTGAGCACTTCCTCGGAGTAAGGAAGTAGATGGGACCTGGCTGCATGGGGTCGCAGGGGAAGTGGACCTATGATAGGAAAAGGGTGAAGTTTGTTGCTTTTGAGATGCAATCATACTTTTCTGTATCATTATGACAAACCTGCACGCATGGGCTAAATGAGGAACTGGGCAGGCATAGGGGGAGGGAGGGGGTGAAAGAGTGCCTGTTGTGTGATGATGAGTGTGAAAGTGTGAGTCATGTGTTGTGGGAGTGTCCAGCATATAGTAGTCTTAGGAGCAATTTCTTAGTTGCCCTGCAGGGGAAGCTTGGGGATGATGGGTTTGAGCATTTCCAGTCGCTTGATAGTTTCAGGAAAGCATCCTTTATATTGGGCAGTGAACTGTGGGAGGATAATTTTGGTTCTTTGCTTGGCCTTGTTAAAGATTTTATTTTGGATGTTTGGGAGCTAAGAAAGGTTAGGTTATACGGCGATAGTCCCTGTGTACAACAAACCCAGTCTCAGATTGCGTCTGGGGAGCTGCAGGGTGTCGCTGGTGGAAGGGGTGAGTTGAGGTGTCTGGGAGGTGAGACAGACACCTCATGTTCATATGGTGTATGTTCACTTGTTAAAGTTTCCGCCCATTGCTCTGGGTGCGTGGTCTATGGCCCTAGTGCTATGGCAGCCACCTGAGTATTATTATTATTATGACAAACCTGCTGTGCACAGTCAAAGCTTTAGTGGACTTTGATGTTGTTGGAGTTGGGGGGGGCGGGGATGTGGCTGAAAAGGAGGAGGGGGAGAGAAAGAAGTATGGTTCTGGAAGTGGGCTTTCACGGATCTGGAGCAATCTTCGCAGGAGGCGGTGAAAAATGATCGCTCCATCTGGACGATGTGCAGATGCTCCTGTGCAGACAGTACTGCATCTGACTTCTCTTCCTCTGAGAGGTTGGCAGAATGCTGCATGGCTGTGCTCGCCTTTTGACACTGCCCAGCAGAGGTCGGTCATGGGGTTCATCAGGATCACAAGTGGTAGGAGGCATCGCCAAAGGTTGGTGAATGTGGAATAGCCTACTACACGCATTGAATCACTCCTCGCGGCTTCCTGGTACACCTCCAAATCCACGTTTCGAAACTGACGAGGGAAGAAGCTTGATATCCGAACTGCTGTATCCTGGCACTCCAGGCAGTAAAAGAGAATTCTGCTCAGGGTAGTTGAGGAGAAATCTAACTACGAACTCAGTAGAGGAAAACGACAGAGCGTGAGCTGGACTGCGCTTTGTATTCCCGTGAGAATCCTTGTGACTGAAGACTCTTCTTCAGGTTCTTGTACATAGCGGGTGTCACCGATGGTGTGAAGAAACCTTAACATCTTCTCGCAGATCTGTTTCCCCTGGTGGTGAAAACAGCAGGCCGCTCTCTGACGATCCTTCACCCTCTGTTGTGACATTGATTTGGTGGTGGCGTCATTGCAGCCATCAGCTGGCACATCACAACCATGTCAAGCTCAGAGCAAGTGAGCTCAAAGCAAGATGCTCGCACCGACATGAGATGGTCAGTGGAGAACAAGGTTTGGACCCAATCCCTTTCTTGCAACCAAATGTCGATTCCACCAGGGTTGTGACAGTTGCCCGCTCATCAACATTCACTTGCTGTTCCTCGATTCCCACGTCAGCCTCTACCGATCCCACCTGTGTCATCACCTCGTGTATCCTCTCTTCCACATCACCTTAGTATCCTTGCTGAACTTCCTTATGATCGCCATCCTCACTAAGTGGCTGGGACTCTGCAAAATAATTATGGTGCTATTTTAGCGTTTCGTTGATTTTATTTCTCACCACGATTTTGATTACAATTACCGGTGACATCCAGTTCGCTGTCGTTGTCACTGTCTGAATCGACTGAGCTTTGAGTTGAAGGCATAGTAAAATACTCTTCAATCACATCAAGGAGGGAAGCTTGATCTGTCTCCTCAAGGTGGAGCAGGCCATTGATTGATGAGGCAATGTCAGAAGACTTAGAAGAAGCCATTTCTGTGCATTCGCGCACATTCATTGATTGTTGCTAGGTAACCCGCGCAAGGGGATTTCCCGTTTACGTAACTTCGCAAACGGTTTGATTATTTTCCGTGTCGTTTCCTTGTAATTCTGCGTTACGCAGTGTGCGAGTAGCGTACTTGCCTGATACTCGGGGCTATAACTATGGAACGGAAACGGAGTTAGTGCTGTTAAACTTGCGCAAGACTGGAGGTACAAGAATACAGAAAAAACCGGAAAACGATAACGCGACCGTGTTTGCCATAAAACTGCCGCTACTGCAGTAATACTACGCGCACAACAAGGGTCGTTATCTCAGAGCCTGTCACAAATACAGAATAGAGTGTGGGATAGCACGTGCTGCAGCACACATGTAAACATTGTGTGTTAACTGGCCTAAGAAAGTGAAAACTAGTGTGGAGCTGTATGTGCCGCAAAGATGATAGAATCTGTCGTGCCAAGGCGCTGGCCCCGCCCGTTTCCAGACACCCACTATTGCATACCCATAGTCAGTTTCAATTAGTGGCTTCTTCAGAGGACGTAACAATTTTGAGTAAAGAGGCGGGCGCCTGGGAACGAGGCTACGTTAATTACTTGGTATGACTGGCAAGCTGCCTTAATAACTTAATCATAGGAAACAAATCAAGTGTTCATACACTAATTGCATTGCTTGTTAATTACATTGGAAATCCATATTATACTAAGATGCCAAAGATGCATGAATTTTCATGGCAAAAGGGATAACAGTGTATGTTTCATTTACAGCAGATTCTATAGAAGGTCAATCAATATAACAGTAAAAATTCGTTCACTGGAATTACGGAAAAGTCAAGGAGTTTCACATATGTTACAAATCATGGACAAAGTTCTACTAGTGCAAGGGGAGTAAATATCACACTCTTCGATGAATCAAAAAGGTACGTGTCGCTAGTATTGGAAACTCACTAGGTCAAAGAGATTCGGTCGTGATTGATTTCCGATGTGAAGAAGGTCTCTAAATCCTTTTGTTATGACAAGAGCAATCTTCTCACCCTTTCGTTCCAGCAAGGCATTGGTGGCAATAGTGGTACCCATACGTATCCATTCTATGGGTGAAGAGTCAATCAGTTCATCTTTTGGAAGGCAGATATTAGTTTCCTGCAAACAACAATAAAAAATGGGGTTTAAAAAACAAGAGTGTACATTGCAAGCAGAAAATGCCAACGCATTTTTTTACCCTCGGCACGCATGCGCGGTGAGGGTTACGGTACTTGGTTTGTGAGTATGTCTATCCGTCTGTCTGTTGTGACATGTGCTAGAAGTAGCTACACTGTGCATATGCTGCAGTAATATTTTTGTATGTCTTCTTATTCCACATGGTTACATGTACAGTGTATGCCTGACGACAATCTTTCCAAACATTCACAGATGGGCCAAATAATCAGTTAGAAGGATAATATTAAGTGAATAGTGATGGGTGAAGAATAAAGGAGGCAAAATCAAAAAATAGATGAGTGTGATTGGAAATTTAATGAGGTGTACAATTGGGTCAGCACAAATAATCAGTTGATATGTGACAAGTGATGGGTGAGGAATAAGTATAGAAGGCAAAATAAAGAAACAGATTATATGTGATTAGAACATGCTGAACAACATACGATGTATTAATTCTTGAAAACCAGTCTCTTTACTCTGAGCTTGGAGCAAACCTTCCCCAGGCTCTCCAAGCATTTCTTCCACACAATCTCCATCTCATGGTCACCCATTAAACCCACTCACCAACAAAATATATATTTGATGTAGGCCAACTTCTCGTGGTTGAGCTGGTCGAGTTGTTATGGCCACTTAGTGAGGAGCGTTGAACTTGTATGCATCTCTACTGTGTTCTCTTGAACCTGTGTGCATCTGTACTGTGTTCTCTTGAACCTGTGTGCATCTGTACTGTGTTCTCTTGAACCTGTGTCCATCTCAACTGTGTTCTCTTGAACCTGTGTGCATCTCCACTGTGTTTTCTTGAACCTGTATGCATCTCTACTGTGTTGATATTTGCATTCCCTACTGTATGCATCTCTACTGTGTTGGTATTTGTATTCTCTACTGTGTGCATCTCTACTGTGTTGATATTTGTATTCTCTACTGTGTTCATATTGTTCATTTTGCTTTTGTTCATACATGTAGTACACCCATCACCAAGTGAAAGAAGTGGAGAAACTTAGGACAGAAGTGAAAGAAGTGAGGGAAGAATTGAAGAACGTTACCAATTGGAATCAGATGTCAAAAGGCTAAAAACAAACAACTCAGACACGTGGTTCGACTGCATCGAACCACGTCCAACCTCCTAGAACAACTCCTTTGCAGAGTTAAAAAGGCATGCTAGAACAAAACAAAATTGAGAGCTCACATTGTTGGCTCTACATTGGAGTGCTTCAAGGAGGTTCGACGTGGTTCAATGCGGTCGAACCACCCGGAACAAGCGCACAACCACCGGGCACACCCTGTATGTGTCTGTTACGTTTTCTGCCACCAAACCGGCCAAAAAGCGACACATTTAAAATGGCAACTTTCGTAAAGAGACTGTGATGGCGTGAAAACCAAGTGAACAAGCCAATATGCTTATTAGCACAGGCTTACCTTGACCGGGTCTGCTTGCTCTGTGTATCTTCAAGGCACAAGAAGTCACAGCGAAAGTCGTGTATCGACTCCTGCATGCTATCTACTACAGACCATCCGCGAGCTACTAGCGGGAGACGAGTAAATGTATACTAAAAGCCCAGCCAATCAATTAGTGGTACCGAGCATGCGCAATTGGCCGAGGGATTGCACTTTAGTGCTCTTCATCTATTCTATTTTCCAGGGAATACAGGATGGAGGAATCCCAATGATGATTACCATGCTATTCTGAGGGACTTAATTAACAGGCAGAAATTATGATCGTGTAAATTTACTGAACGAAACAAGTCAGTCTATCAGAATGCCTCCCTAGACTGCAATACATTACCATGCCAGAATGGATTAGCGTGCCAGAATACAGTATACAATGGCTCACAGAGTGAGGTATATTCAGCGTGCGAGAATGCCTCGATAGCCCAATACAATAGCGTGCGGGCTAGATAGACATTAGTACGTGACAAATTGGCTCGATTACATTAGTGTCCCAGAATGGCTCAGTAAACTGCACTAAATTAGTGTGTCTGCGATAGACTAAGAATGGCAGATACACTTCATGTGCCAAAATAGCTCCACAGACATTATCAAGTCAGGATTACACTATGGCATGACGGTCTGATGATTGACCGCTGTAATGCAAACGGTTTCTACACACTATGCTGCAGGCAAAGTATTATTAATTTGTTAATAATTATATTGAGGCCAGCTCAACCGGCTGAGCCATTCTGGCACGCTACACAACCTACATGTATGTAGCTTCGTTTTCCTGAGGTAGACATATGACCCAGGGTCATCCCCTTTCTCCCGTAACACTAGCTTCGTTCCTAGGCCTTCCGCGAGAGGGAGAAGGCCTGGTCCACACTGTTCGCGCATGCGCCAAATACGTCACACAAAAATTTGGGCGTGTCCAATATGCACATGGCGATTAAGTCCCACAGGCAGTGTTGTTAAACGGCAAGTCGTTTATAGATGTGAGGTCTGCGCATTTCATGTGGCGCCGTAGTGATGCTCTGCAGTTGGTCGAGCGGTAGCATGACCCGGAGATCCCCGAATGTGATATAGAAATTCCTGAATGTGATTATAGAAATTCCCGGAAAGTTGGGAATATTCGGCGCATGCAAGTGAAGTAAAGTTGGAAGATACCCTTGAAATCAAAAGGATCGATAAAAGGTAAGGTATGATTAGCTGAGTTACCACGTGTACGCTTTTAGTGCCGCGAATCACCCAGTACTCTTTTCTGCAACTCGCTAGGAATGTGGGGTGGTGGTGGGGTTCCACCACTTTTCAGTGAATACTTCAGAAGCTACATCTATTCACACTACATAACATGTCCGATTTTGGCTTGGCTTTGATGCAGTGGAACTGTTCATATCCGCCATACATTCTCTACTGGAGGAACTGATTGCATTGTGTGCAATCGATGACTTGTGTCCAACCTCCTCTAGTACGCGACACACGGTCAAAATGGTGGACCAGAAACCAAACTTGTACAACTTGGAGTGGTCTTAGTTACCAGATATCTCAACTCCGCTATGAAACGGAAATTTGGGCCTGCGATGATAGTCTACTCTTTGTGTACCGTATATAAGTAGTGTACGAGGAATGTGGGTATCTAGTAAGCGCCATACGCGCCTGAAACATTCTCTACGTTCTTTTGCAGGGTCTCTTAGTGAGCCAGGACAGATTAATTCAGCACAGATCAACTGCTATTGATTACCTAACATAGAGGGCACAAAAAACAAGCAAAATGATAACCTCTTCAAGAATCCTACGGATCGCTTCCGTTGGAGCATCTTTATAATTTCGAGGATCATCCGACAACAGCTTCAGAGCTCGCACTTTCCCGCTAGGACATTCCGCATAAACGTCAGTAAAGGTTCCTCCTCTGTCGATGGAAAACCTGAACATCCCGGCTGGCCACGTGGGTATTGGTTATTGCGGATGCGCATCTGGGTGTCTATATAGCGCCTTTTGACGCGCGTATGCGGAAAATATACAATTGCGTAGGGGTGAAAGGTCGACGGAGAACTGCGAAGGCAAGATCTGAGTCTTGAAGGGAGCTTTCTCACCGTCACTTGCCGCATCAGGCTACAGGACTGAGTGAGGTGATTATCATAAGTACTGAATATGAAAACCCACTGGACTGCTCTTCTATGTAGACTTGCTCGTCCGCGGAACGCTACACGTAATGGTCAAAGCTCCACTCCGTGTTTGTAACGTTCCGCGGACGCCGCGCATCAGCAAGTCTACATAGAAGAGCGCCTGCCGATGCTTGCGACACCACCAGCTCATTAAAACAACATCGGCCCGCAACGGCAGACGGCTGGCACGATATTCTAGCTCTACCGTTTTACAGGGCAGGGCATTTTTGGTGAGCGGGAGCGAGCAAACAATGACTGTATCTGCTATTTATAACCTGCACCTTGTAACCATGAAGACTAGAAAGTGGTACAGCCTTGGTAAGGTACCGAAGAGTGCAGCGAATGCGCCGAATGGACGAGAGTTCTCTCACTGGTTAGGTTTGCATCATATTGACATGACACACAGACAGTCAGCGTGAAATCATTTCGGATAAAAAGAAGCGCACATGACGCATGAGGAGTAGTGCGACCTACAGCCGTTTGGATGACCAAGGCCACGCCACTAGGTTAATGCGTAGCTGACGTACTGTGGCTTGCGGATGTCGCCGTAAAACCAACATTGCTCGAATGGAAGACGAGTCATGGGCCGGTTGAATGCCCTTTGGCTTGAGTATGTGCATGTGCCGACGACCGCGAGTGAAACCGGAATCTGGCTGGAGCAAGCCTCCAAGGGAGTCGTCGGCGCATGCGCCGGGGAACTGAGGGACTCCCCAAAATGCAACGCTCGCACAATCCTGCACCTCCCCTGCTGTTACGCAGCGCTGGAGCCCCCCCACAGAGGACATGCGAAGGCCCTTAGCTGGCCAGAATCGCGACGAGTGCTTGGTGGAAAGTTTTTGCCTCAGAAAATCCTCCACAGGCGTGCCGAACGACGCACAAGGGACGGCATGCCCTACAAGCACTCAACGACCTCCGAACCTCTGTCCTAACTTCCAGTCCCCGACGCAACATATATACCTAACATTACCCGCCTGCATTGCTAGGGAACATGTGTAATAACGATACACAGAGAGGATAGCATATTAAAATACTGCATGACATGAGGCCTAATGGCCTCTATGCAGTCTACTACTGTTGAGGAAGGCACAACGATACAAATGTCAGCGACCCTGGAGGCAGTCTGATGTATTGCTGATAGACCACGCTGCACCAACGGCCGAGGATCTTGATCAGTGGAGCGTCGATGCCGGCTGCTGCGGCGGTCGTCGCCGCACCAATCCTAAAACTGTGACCCGAGTAGATGGCCGGATCAACGCCGACGACAAAGAGAGCTGCTCGAGCCTCGGGGTACAAGCGCTTGTCTAGTCAGCAGGCGGCCGTCGCGGAAACGAAAGAGGGGGGCCTGGAGCTAGCCCACGCTCCGAGATGTGGCTTAGGAGAGCCGCGACGAGTACGATGACAGTATATATGTAGCTATAGTAAGTAGGTGATAATCCCTGCTGTCCTGGGGACTATATAGCTCATGGGTGACAGCGTGGAGGACGCGTTTATGAGGCCTGGTCTACAAAGACTGCGAAGGCCTGCACCCAGTTGGCTATGGACGATATTTGCCTCCTGCGGTGACAAAACACCTCGCAACCCGGGAACAACAGAAAGCGAGCTGATGGTAGGGATGGTGGTGACTAGTAGTGACGCTAGTGGAGGGAAGGAGCTCCGTGAGATCGGCGTACTCCCAGTTGCGAATTCTGCAAAGCAGACACTTCGGAAACCGCTGGCAACCAAGACCCGCCCTCCTGATCCCCTTGCAGGCATAAGGTGCCCCGCCAACGACTGAAGCATCCACGAAAGAATGCTACCATCCCCTGCCAAAGATGGGACATCATCGCAATGACACCCTCCTGCTCTAAATTGCGCGAGTGAGCAGAGCCCAAGATGGCCGCCGTGAGCTATGGAACGAAGCATCCATCTACGATTTACGAGACACTGGGCCAACAGTTGTTGACCGAGGAAGTGGCGAACTGAGGAGGGGACGCAGAATTCCGCGGCCCAGCCCACGCCGGGCAGCCCGGTCTATAGGGTTAGACGGGATGGACTCGGCAGCTGTGAGACGCCTACCTCGGAAGCAGCTTTCTTACTCACTCCCCCCACGTAGCAACGAACGCAGGAGCCGCAATTCAGAGGAACACTCGACCGAACCATACAGAGACTGGAAAAGGCGCGAAACCACTGCGCCCTGAACCCCAGAAGCATGTCTCGACGCGGATGAGAACATCCGCGACGAAGACGAAGTGTGGTAGATGCGGAGGAGACTGGAGCTACCGCACCCCTCACGCACTCTGGGGCGTACGATCAGCCGTGTTACCCTTGCCTAACTGTGTTAACGTTCGGAGCATGCACACGCGGAGGAGGGAGATGGCCTCATTACAAGAGGGAACAGAGCTCTGCGTCTGTCCCATCGCTTTCTGGTGAGGACAGGTCGAGGATTTGACGCCATTTACCTGGAGTACTCTTTGGTATCACTCCAAATCAACTGACCTGTACTTGCGGCAATGATGCAGGATCAAATGGGCCCAACATCCTCACCGCAGCGCAATCCTCAGCGATGTAGCCTCAGGCGATGTCTAGGTGCTCAAACGCCGATTTCTCTGTGAGTGGCAGTTGTGGTGCACCTATAATTGTAGCCTATCCAGAACCCTTCCTCAATACCCCTGACGATGTACTCCTTCTGTCTGGGGTCCGGGCACTCAGCCATACTGAGGCCCCACTCTCTCGCTTGTAGTGGTGATGGGTTTCCCGTCAGTGCTGGGGTACCATTGGGGCTGGCAATTTCGTCAACATACTGGGAATCTACAGATACAAAGCCGACCTGACAATTAGCAAACCCTCTTTAAAATGAAAAGCACTTGAAAGTGCATAACCCTCGCCACTTTATTCTTTATTTCAGCAGCCAATGGCTACTAGCTACACTACATCAGTTATTGCCACATGCGCGTTCAATACTATTTACTACTACAGCAAAGTGAAAAGCACTGGTCTTGACAACCCTCACCACTATTCAGTTAGATACTAGCTACACTACCTCAGTGACTCCTTCACTGAACGGATTCACTGGGGCGTGTGCTGCTCTCACTTCACCGGCAATCTCAATCCTACAACTCGATTCAACTGTACCATTGATACAGGCAGACCAGCATATCTTCTCCACACGCGCAAAGCATCTAGCATCTAAGTACGGTGACCGTTCGCGCGATCTCTATTGACGCACACTCACCTCGGCAGCCGTCCGTTTCACCAGCTTCCCCGGCCTTCTCCGCTCCAGAATCTAGTTGAAAATATGTCCACGTTTCACGCTCAGAGTTGCCGCGGTTACTGAGAAAAACGGTGGACAGACGGACGGACACATGCACACACACACACAGACCAACTGCAGTAACCCTCGCTGCGCATGCGCGCAGGCGATGGTTAATTACTTCAACACTACAGTACAATATAATCATCTACTGATACACATCGATGGCCTGTCCAGAGCTTGCCGCTGCCAACACTGCTGCTACCCCTGCTTTAGTAAGGGTAGCCCTGCAGCCGTTTTCCCGGGCGGATGGAGCCCGGCCCAGCCGGTGCCTGCTGTCCGTCTGCGTTCGGAGCTGCCGGGCACTCCGCCGCTGGGTGGGTGCCTGCGCACTGGTGGCACACATGGCGGTACTTGCAATTCCTGAACCCGCATCACCACTCGGCATATCTCTTGGCAGGTGAGGGCTTTCCCAAGAATGCCACCACTGTGGATTTCACTGTCTGAACCCGTACCGCCAGGTCGAGATCTTCATCCAAAGCCAGATGACATGCGACACTGAGACAGCGTGCTCAATCTGTTCATGGGCGGCACTGAGACAAAGGAGCCCTCATAGCTTAATTTCCCTGTGAAGCACACTGTGTAGAGAGACAGGTTGACCTTCGACCACTCTTTGTTTTCGGTGGCTGCAGCCTGGTGGTGGTATGCGGCGTCGTACTGAAATATAATACATGCTTAGCATTGAGGCTAAGTCCGGCACCCTCATACTCTTGGCTAGCCCGAAGATAAAGGGAGCAGATATGAAACCGAAGCAGTATTCTAACACTCGAATCTGCTCGGACCACTTTGTATCTGGCTCACCTTCTACTCTATATGATGAGAATAATCCAGACTGGGCCACCCCTTTGAATCTGGGATATGAGTCCGTCAGTATTGAGGCTAAGCGTGTGAGCGAGCTGTTGACCACCCCTTTCAATCTGGGATATGAGTCTGTCAGTACTCACAGCATTGAGACTAAGTCCGAGAGGTATGAGCGAGCTGTTGAAAGGTCAAGAAAGAGAGCCTGGAATAATCACGAGGAAGATCCTGCAGCTGATGTTGAAACTGTTGAAAGTAGTGATTATGCTAATTCTATCTTGACACTAATAGATTTGAGCATGCAAGGCATTCATGAGGATAGTAATCTAAAATCTCACAGTTAGAAGTGGAAAGGGAGGAAAAGAAAGAATTACATCAAACCACTAAGAAATTATTGAAGCTGCAAGTGGAGGAGTTCACACTAAACGAGGCTGATAGTATGGTATTATGATTGAGTAAATGGGAATTAGTTCAAAAGCTATTTGTATACATAAAGCCACATCTAAAGCAGTACTCACCCCTTTCACCATTTCAACAGCTTCTAGTGACTCTTATGAGATTACGTTTGAACCTTGGTGGTGCAAATCTTTGCTATAGATTTAATCAACCATCAGCCGAACATTCGAGTTTGTTATTGGTGTCCTTTATGCCAAGGTTTAAGCCTTTGATGATGTGGCCTGATAGAGACACTCTCCAGAAGACAATGCCGATGGTATTTCACAAGCATTATCCAAGGTGTGTGGTCATCATACACTGTTTTGAGATATTTTTGGAACGTCCTACTAACCTGCTAGCCAGAGCACAAACATTTTCATCCTACAAACACCACAATACAGTTCAATATCTGAGCGGAATAACTCCACAAGGAACGGTGAGCAATAATTATCAGACGGACGGGGTGGCGGGACCAGTATATTATAGAACATTCCTCTCTACCAAACAATATTGTGTCTGGCAATACAATATTGGCAGATAGGGGATTTGTTATAGGTGATTCAGTTGGGTCCTACTGCTCAACACTGAAAATTCCAGCCTTAAAAAACCCAATCGTCAGGCATTGATATAGAGAAGACGAGACACATAGCCAATGTCCATATTCATGTGGAGAGGGTTATTGGCAACATCAGGAAAAAGTACTCACTTCTCAGTGCGACACAACCGATTGAGTTCGTATCCTCAGCAGATACAACTAAAGTGTGTGTGTTGCTTGTGCTCTTATCACTAAGTACGGTAGTACGTAGTATATAGTGATGACACAGGTTGTCCTGCATGTTTCGCTTTCAGTTTCAATCAGATCCAACTTTTGACACATCAGACTGATCCGTGTCGTCACAAAGAGCATGCATCCAAGAAATGGCTTAAATCGCATAATCGGTACTTGATTAGTCAGTTTTCAAAATTCTTCTCGTTGTTGTTATTGTTCAGTTTAGACAAGCGTATCTCAAAAACCACTATGGAGATGAAACTTTGCACAAAGATTGGAATCCGTGACCCGGTGTTTTAATTTGTTTGTAAACAATGTTGAATAGCCCCAGGCCATACAACATGATATACACCAATAAAGTGTGCTACGTAACTAGGTAGAGCAAATACCCAAATTTTGTACACACATCACTAGTATCAAAATGTACACATTAACAGCAACAAACAACCTCAGGCAATAAAAACTTGTAAATGGTGTTTTTGCCTCTAACTTGCTTATAGTGGATCCTCTAACAATGAAATTTGGTTCATTGATGTTCCATGATGAGAGTTCATCGGAACAGAAATTACAACTTTGTAAAACAAGCCTCGGGCAATAGAAACCTGTAAATGGTGTTTATGCCTCTATGGTTGGTTCTCTAACAATTAAACTTGGTTTACTGATGTACCATGATAAGAGTTCATTGAAACAGAAATTACAAGCATGTAAACAACAACAAACAGCCTCAAGGAATAAAAACTTCCTCTTCTTTCTTTTGAATTCGGGGAATTGGTTCCGCGATGATCCAGGGAGTCAGAGGTTTCTCACTTAGTCGTTGTGAATGGTTAACCTGCTTTTGAGAACAATAATGTGAAACTTTTCGTCTAAGGGTGTGTTGCTTTAGGCTGAAGCTATAACGACTCTATGTGCCACCCCCTTTACAATATTTACCTGAAACGACAGTACGTAGCTCAGATTTCATGCATGAACATTTTTATGCCAAAGTTTTTTGGGTTTTTAACATTAATTTGATGGACATCGGACATCCGGTTAGTATCACTCCACAAAGAGCCTTAAAGCTTCATCATCATCAGCCTCATCAGATGTCTAGAACTCGCTGCTGCTAGTGCTCTTAACATATTCAAAGTCGCTTTTCCCTCTTACCTCACTACCTGCTCGCTGAAAGACACTGTTTTCGAGTCTGCTTGCTCCATGTATGACGATGGATGGCACTGCAGCACGTGAGACGATCGATCAATAAGACACACACAGCCAGTCGTGACAGCAAAAAAGATGTCACACTCGAGTGCACTACCAAAGCACACTTGAATGCACTACTGACAAATGCACACTCGAATACATTAGCAACGGTAGCGAGGCCACACGAGCCATTCAGTGCTGCGTGGCTTTGCTCTGCGAATGCATAGAGACACCAAAATTATGGTGCTGGTTTCTGACTATTTCAATTTGTGATTTTGAATTTCCAGCGCATTCACCGTTTATAGTTTATGAATCATGAATCTGCAACAGTAAAATCCTTCGAAAGTCATTTTGACTCATTTGAGTGTTAATCATCACGTTTCACTGAATTTTCCTTACATGTTGAAAACAGTGGATGTACCACTGTTTTTGCTTGAAAAAACAAGCCCTCTATATCAGTAAGTATTTGTATATACCTTTTAACGAAACTGTGCTTATTCTGATATTTCCATTAGCGTGTATGGTACTTGTTAATCACTTTGTCTGTCTTTTTATTGTAGGTATAAACAGCATTCCTTGAGACTGTAATAATATGGCTGTCAGGATTATTTTGAGTGGAGCAAGTTCAGTTGGTAAAACCACTGTAGCCAATGACTGGTGCTATAAACATAAACATTTTGTACACATTGAAGAGGTTGCTCGAGATGTTATGCGTGAGCGCTGCATTACACGTGATGATCTGGAAGCATCACTTTTATCAGAAGAGAAGCATGTTTTTCTTGAATTACAAGGTGCCATTTTAAAAGAGCAAAATAAGCGTGAGTTAGGTGTTCCAAAGACTCAATCATTTATCTCTGATAGGGGACCAGACCCCCTCATATTTACTAATCAGTATGTTAGCAGTGATGCAGCTGATAGTCTAGCTAAAACACCAGCAGCTCTGGCTTGTCTGGAGAGATACCGCAGCTCACTGATGTTTGTACTATGTCCTCTCGAGAAACCGACGGATGATGGCTTTCGTCTTCTCCCCACCACTGAGGAGCAACACAAGTTTACTAGTCTTCTGCGTAAGTTTCTTGATAGGTACCGTGTACCTCATATCTACATCAGTGAAACTGACCACCATCGTAGGATGGCTTTAATTACAAACGCAGTGAATGGGGAATTCCAAATTCAACTGGATTTGACGGGAAAATGCTACCCTCTCATTGTACCGTTCACACTATGTGAGCCGCCATCTCATCAGATGGTTTCTCTCCGTGAATTACGATTCTCAACAGACCAAGTACAGTGTTCGTTGAAAAGGTTCTCACGAGGAAAGAGCAATCGTATGATTCACCGATTTGGGCAAGATAAATTTGTAGTGGCTGCTTTTGACAAGGTCTCTCCACATGTGGTGATAAAAATTCTACGAAGAGGGATTATCATCAATGGAGAAGAGTACCATTTCCTTGGATGCAGTTCAAGTGGCTTGAAAAACCGGACGTGCTACCTCTACAAAGGCACAAAGATTGATGTAAATGCTGCCCTCGAGGAATGTGGAGCATTCTCACAAATTAGGTCTGTGTCGGTAAGGCTGAAGCGTATTGGTCTTCTCTTCTCTGAAGCCACTCCAACAGGTATTCACCTGTCTAATGAAGATATCATTGAGGTTGAAGATATTGAAAAAGGAGCGTTTAATTTCACCGATGGCTGTGGAGGTATCAGCAAACATCTGGCAACAAGAATAAAGAATGAAGCCAACTTGCTGCTTGAGCCAAAAGATTATCTTCCATGTGTGTTCCAAATCCGCTACCAAGGTTGTAAAGGGGTCATAATGATAAATCCTAGTCTCAGGGACAACAAGATCATGATTCGAAAATCAATGAAAAAGTTTAATCCCGGAACAATTCCATTCCCAGAATTGTGGGTGTGTGATCACTCAAGGCCCTACTCCTATGGTCACCTTAATAAGCAGTTTATTATGTTGTTGTCTGGGCTTGGAGTGAAAGATGATGTATTTCTCTCAATGCAAACTGAACATTTCAGGAAGTTAAAACTCCTGTGTGTTGACCCTACTGTAGCTTTTGAAATGCTACAGTGGAATAACCAACCCCACGTTGCTGTAAAAGCTGCTAGGTGTACTCAAGAGCAGCTTGTGTCTGACCAATTTATTCAAAAGGAGCTATCAAAGTTAAAAAGCAAGCAAATTGAAAAATTAGAAAAGCTTCACCTACTCGTTCCTGAGTCACGGACTGTGTTTGGTGTTTGTGATCCACATGGAGTACTGAAGTACGGTGAGTGTTTCTTTCGACCAACCGTCCGTGGTGAGCCTTGTACACTGTCAGGCTATGTGACCGTTGCAAAGAACCCCTGTTACCTCCTTGGTGATGTGCGACGCTTGAAAACAGTTAGTGACAGCCAACGAGTGGAGCAATTGGAACATCTCGTTGATTGTATTGTCTTTCCTACAACTGGAAAACAGCCGCACCCAAATGAAATTGCAGGCTCAGACTTGGATGGTGACCAGTACTTTGTATGTTGGGATGAGAATCTAATCGTACAGTCCACTTGTGAGCCTTATGATTATTTACCAAGTGATTCTAAGCGCACATCCCAACTGCAAATGGTGGAATATTTTGCTCAACAAAATGAGCAGTCTAGAACCATGAGCAAGATCGACGCTTACTACAAGTACTGGGCAGACAAGAAAGGCATCAGATGCAAGGAATGTGCAGAACTTGGAATGCACTTTGCTTACAGTGTTGATTCTGCCAAAACTGGAGTTAAAGTCTGTATTCCACAACATCTAAGACCTCCTAAAGTGGATGCCCAGGAGCAGAGTGGTGAACTCAGACCAGTGTGGACACGGATGGAACAGGCAGCCATGAATGAAAAGCACAAACTAAGGAACATGGTGGCTCGTGATGGGATACCAGAAGCTGTGACAGAAGACTTTGTGTGGGGCTTGCTTCGGGATGAGGAATTGAACATGTCCGAGTTCAAGCTATTCAGTTTTGTCAAACAATGGTGTTACAGCCAACAATGTTCACTTGATGAGGCTCTCGAAATGCTTTGCAAATTTTCTGATTACATCAACTTTGGTAAGTTCACTTTGGAGCAACAGATAACAGCAATGGACGTTGGAGTTCCTAGAGAAATTGTTGTTAATGCCTTAAACAAATCTCAACTTTTGACTCCATCAATGCGAGCACATTTCCTTTTGGATTCCCCTCACTGTGGATGGAAGTTTTACTTTCGTTTTTATTCCGCCAGTTTTGAGGGACACCACATGCTGCGAGCATTAGAAAAACATTCTGAAACAATGTTAATCTTTCAGCTTCCACACAGAGTGACTGTTGCTCTGCACTTTCTTACACAACTTTTCCATGGCAAGACCAAGCTAAATGCAGGTTCTGTGGTAGCCTACTTCTTCTCTCCTCATTTCAGTCTCAGCAGACGGTGTGTATTAGGACCAGAGTACACCATTGAACTTGACAAGGAATTGCTGCAACTTTATCGGGACAAAAAGGGAGCAACGTTCGTTAAGTTGGCGTTTGAAGACAAAGAGAGAGTGGGTCATGGGCTCTCAGATGAAACAATATATGATCATATTAGTGTGGACCTAACTCAATTCAAGCAAGACATTCTCACTAAAGAGCAGCACCCTAAAGTAAGAAAGGAAAGTTTTCAGTGCATGGAGGTGTTTGTGAGGACTACTGGTCACAAACCGGCGTATTTTGATATACTCTTAGCTGACTTTCCTGGTGAGCTTTCTGATGAAATGTCTGAAGACACTGCAGTTGAAGAAGTACCATTAGAAGAGACACTAGTTGCGGAGGAAGAATCTAATCTGGAAAGTATGAAACCATATGTCACAGATACAGCACTGAGAGAGTTACAAAATGCAGCATGCAGTGGAAATGCTGGTAATTATAATGTTCTCCTACAGTTTATTCTCTCCAATGAGAAGGAGTCGAGTCACTTGTCTAATGATCTCCAGTCATCTCTTATGACCTTGCTCACAACCATGGTTGCTTCACATTACAAAAAACTATCCACAAGAGATTGCCTTGAAAGTATTGTTGTGACAGTTCTTGACTATTGTTTACAAACTCCACAAAGCAAATTAATACTTTTGGACAGGCTGTTTAGACTTCAATACCCTTCTTTAGCCAACCAAATTGTGGAAGGCATGCAAGTATCAACAGTACCAGCCTATTTTGAAGCAGTGTTGAACTGGCAGTTGTGGTGTTTCTTATCTCGAGAGACAGCTCACGAAATCCTCAATATCATCAACCCTCTCAGGGACCTCAAGTTCAGATCTGACAATAAAATAGATTGTTCAGATGAGGTCACCGCAACTGTTGAATACAGTGTCCATTTTGCTGACCTTCTCCTTCATCATTTTATTGATGAAGTCCACGAAGCAATGAGCCAAGCCAATGGAGAGAGTTCCAAGAAAGATTATACGATCAGAAATCTCAAGGCATGTGATTTAAACAGTGATGGTCCATGTGAAAAGCTTCATTCAGGGTTGAATAAACCATCAAAATATAAGGTTAGCTTCACTAAAAAGACGGGTGTGTCATCCTTTAAGTTCAATGTTGGTACTTTTCTCATGATTTCCCCTATGAAACTTTCTTCTAAGACACAAGTCCCTGTAGCAATGCTGGGACATGTAGTCCAAGTGTGTAGGCAACCAACAAATATCGTTCTTGAGTTGGAGGAGCCAATTCCGCACTGTCTTAAACTCTCAGCTAAGCAATCCAAAGGACATTGGCAGCTCAATCTGATTGGAAATGTAATTGCTTTCAAACGATCAGTTAAAGCCATCCGGAAACTTTACAGTGAACAGTTGAGTTCAACCCAACTCCTTCCGTTCCTGGTTCACCCACAACAGTGCACGGCGGACAGTACTTCAGGTCCTACTTCAGGGACTACTCCACCGAGAAGTGATGTTCAGTCTGCATGTGTACAACCAGAGAGAGTGGCCTCTGGTTTTCCTCGACATCCAAGTGACTTATACAATGCAAGCCAAAAGAAAGCTATTGATGCTGGAGTTTCCCAGCCAATAACCCTGATTCATGGCCCTCCAGGGACAGGAAAGACACACACAGCCACTGAAATTGTGCACAGAGTATGTCAGAAATATTTCAGTAGCAAAAGCAAAGTTTTGGTAGCTGCTGAAACAAACATGGCTGTGGATAACTTGACTCGAAAACTGCTCGAACGGAATGTGATGGTAGTTCGTGTTGGCAACATTGAGCACATGTCAGAGGATATTCGCCTAGTCTCTTTCGAGCATCAATTGCAACTGAAGCACCTAGAGGTCGGTAAAGATAAGCTTAGGAGTAATGCTACCAATTCTCGAGACATTCTCAATGCAGCAGAAGTCATTGCCACTACTTGTATCGGTGCAGGAGATTCTGTTTTGAAAGGTTTAGTCTTTCCATTTGTGCTTATAGATGAAGCCACTCAAGCAACAGAGCCCGTGTCTCTTGTGCCACTTGTTCACAAGTGTGAGCAACTGGTGCTTATTGGTGATCCACAACAACTGCCTCCAACCGTGATAAACCCACACAAAAACTCCCACACATTATCCATGTCATTGTTTCATCGACTCTATGAAGTGTTACCTTCAGTCTTTCTGGAAGAACAGCATCGAATGCACCCAGCTATTGCAGAATTCCCCTCCAATGCATTTTACTCGGGTAGGCTCAAATCGGCTCCTGATTTAGACAAAAGGACAAACAACTTTGATTTCATTTGGTCTAAGACAGATAGACCACTTGTTTTCATTAATGTCGAAGCGTCCAGAGAACAGCATTTAGGCATATCGTTCAAAAATTTGGCTGAAGCAGATGTGGTTGTAAAGGTAGTAGTTTCCCTTCTCAGCAAAAATATTAGTCAGAATGAAATTGCTGTCCTCACTCCCTATGCTGGTCAGGTGAAGTGCATCAGAGATAAACTTGGACAGGTCGCAAAATATGTGGAAGTTTCCTCAGTGGATGGATTCCAAGGAAGAGAGAAGGAGGTAATAATTTTTAGTACTGTTCGTACTCGAAGTCTTGGATTCACTGGTGATAAGCGTCGTATTAATGTTTTACTGACACGTGCTAAACACGGCCTTATTGGCATTGGTTGCTACAGAGCTGTCTCTGCTGATCCAACCTGGGCCTCCTGGCTAAAACAAGTGCAAATGGAGGAATCGGAAGAGTTCCTGGAAGCAAAGCCCAAAGTTCGTAGGGGGAAACAGATTCCAAGAGGCAACTTTCTTACACTTTGCAAACACGTACAGAAAGGATGTAGAAATGGTGATAAGTGCAAATTTGCCCATTCTGATAATGAGCTGGCTGAGTCGAGTCATAGAATGAATCCTCAATCACAGACAAAAGCGACGCTAAAAAGTAGAGATGATGTTCCCAGTACACCTAAGGATAGAGTGTATAGACTATGCAGATACATTGAACGAGGTTGCAGAGATGGTGATAAATGTAGGTATGCTCATTCACAAGCCGAATTGGATGAATGGAATTCACAGGCAAGAGCATACAATGCAAGGCCATTCAAAAGAGAAAGTGGTGCGAACAAAACGTAAAAAAATTACCATTACTTAAATTGTTTGGGTTGTTATTTACTAAATGCCGGTATAAGAATATAAAACTTGCCACCACCTACCTTAGATGGCAGTAATTCAGCGCAGTCAGTGTATGTTAGTGTGTGCTCCTCTTTACGCTCCTGATGGTCATAGCTCGTATTGATGCCATACATTCTTTCTCTCATCTCTGCCTGTGGCTCTGCCGCTCATGATGCTGCAGGTTGCAAGCATTTGCAGCGGTAGACCTGTAGCTCCTTCCAAGAACTGCATGCACTGACATAATGAACTGTTAGGAAATTTTGGTGTACTAGACTTGTGGGCACCAGTAGTCATGCATATATAGTAGCAACAAACACACGCGTGCACCAACATCCCTGATTAAATTGTTTGGAAAAAGGGGAAAGTTCTTGGACTCTTCCAATTGTGAAACCTTCAACATAGCCAGAGAGAGTAGCAGATCATTGCCTCATGCTAACTTAGCTAGTACACCTAAGAATTCATCTACATAGAGTTGTGAGGTGGGTGTGGGTTCTCTCTGCGTTTAGGCTGCGTACTAATGAGTGGTTTGGTGTGTCTCCTAAACCTTTCCGTTATGTGAGGATGAGAAAAGTGCATTTCTTGCCGATGTAGCTACTGTGCCACTAAAAGAGAGTGATGGCCCTACGTAATTATATTATTTGAGAGGGATACCTAAAGCGTTTACAAGTAAATTAAAAATCCTGCGAATTTAAAAAAAGAGGCATATATGGATTGTATAAAAAGAAAGGGAGACAGGATAGGGATAGGATACATGAAGCATGGTTAATGAACAGATTTGAGCACACTGACACCCCCAACCCCATCACACAATCCCTATATTGTTGCCTTGTGCCACTCCATTTGTACTCTTGGTTACTCAATAGCATGACTTTTTCGTATTTTCAAGCTAGACTATTGTGTAATGTTCACTTCACCTAGGCAACAATATAGGGATTGTGTGATTGGGTTGGGGTGTCAGTGTGCTCAAATCTGTTCATCAACCATGCTTTATGTATCCCATCCCTATCTTGTTTCCCTTTCTTATCCCTTTTTTAAAAAATTCGCAGGATTTTACTTGTCTACTGTGAATGGGGGCAAGCCCCCTATAAAAACTAATAATGGAGAAAAATGCCTGTTGTTGTAATGGAAATGATGTAATACACATGCGTACCAAGTTTCATTGCCGTTGGCAAGTTTGAGTAGTGAAGAAGAAAATGCGGATATTTGTTGTTGTTCAAATAATATATGGTTGTCATGGAAACGATATAATATGCATGCTGACAAAGTTTCATCTCCATGAGTGCTACCGTTAGTGAGTTGAGGAGAAGTGCCTGAAGCTATTGAACAATATGTAGTCGTTATAGAAACATGTAGTTGTCATGGAAATTATGTGATACACATGCACACCAAGTTTCACCTCCATGCGTGCTACAGTTAGCGAGTTTGAGGAGTGAAGAAGTAATTATTTTTAAAGAAAAGTGCCTGGTTGTTGTGGTCGTCATGGAAACGATGTATGTAATACACATGCGCACCAAGTTTCACCTCCATACATGCTATATACATGCAGCAAGTTTGAGGAGTGAAGAAGTAGTTTTTTAAAAAACAATTGCCTGAGGCTTTGTCAAACAATATTTGGTCGTCATGGAAACATGTAATTGTCATGGAAATAATATAATAGGCATACATACCAAGTTTCATCTCTATGCGTGAAAGTTTGAGAAGTGAAGAAGAAAAATGTGAAGAAAAGTGCGTGAGGCTATATAAAAGTTATTTACAAACATGTATTGTTGTGAGTTTGATGTTGGCTATTGTGTATACAAACTTTCATTCACATAGCTCTTACCATTATACTGACACATAATATGATGCCATTATAATGTATTGCCTGGGGTATTTGTTGTTGTTTACAGTAAACAATGATGTTTACAAATGACCAGTCTCTTCGGGTGACCGATATCTACATTCTTACAAAATTTCATTACGGTGTTATTTCCTTTCTGAGTTACGCGAGTTCAATCTGAAGGAGAAGGAGAAGATGAAGAAAATTCCCTATCATTAGAATTATAGCCCCATACAATTATGATGCTTACCATGCCAATCCCTATATACAAAGTACTATATACCCTACTTAGTGATAGCTATGATAAGTTTATAAGGCCTGTTGTTACAACTGTATAGATTATGTGGTGTTCATGCTTGTTGTTAATGTTGTTCTAGCAAGCATACAAGTGTGGAAGACCAGAAAGTGGCCCTGATGAACAGTGAATAATATTAATTTTTATCAATGAAAATTTTATGAATTAGTTGTTGGAAGGAGCTCTAGGAGCCTGCTGCCAATGTCTCCAACCTGCAACACAGCCAGTCATAGTCATAGACAGAGAGAGAATGCACTGCACCGTGCATACCGTGAGGGAGTTGTGGCCAGAGAATATGGGAGTGGGGGAGTGGAGGGGAGAACGAGCCAGGAGACTCAACGTATCAAACACACTATTAAAAAAGGGTGAAATGACTGCTGCAAATAAGAGCCCTTACCTTAAGTTCTCAGGTACTAGCCTCCATACACGATCAATGTATCCATGCAAAACACCCTCCTGAGGAAGAGATGTCTTTTGCAAAATACGTTCCGGTCTATGTGTATATACCTGTGCCATGGTTCCCAGCAAAGACTGGAAGAGAGAGCAGTATTTGTGTGAAGAGCCGATGGCCTTATTCTCTAAGAAAGCCACTGCATCCTCCCACAGATGTCCTCTCAGCAGCAGCCCCAGAGATGATCCCTCACTACCACTCAGCTCACTACAACAAAACAACTAGCCACAGTGCAAAGGTTGTTCACATAGCAACGGCAGAGCACAGCTCACAGAGAGACAAGACACAAACATGAGAGGTGGGGTCAACCTGTGCAGGAGAAGGTCAGAATGGGCCAGCAGAGCCATTCTGGAGGTGGGAGTAGTTTCTTTGGACACAAACACTGGCAGGCACTGCACAGCCCTCTGGAAGAAGTATGTCTGTAGATAGTGCAGATAAGGTCCGTACAAGTGGGATTCATAGCCGATAACAGACCTTTCTACACCTCCTAGCAAAGGCAGACTCTCCCTGAGCTTGGTAGTCTCTAGCAAACTGAGCGAATTTCACAAAAGGCACCTTCGAGTGGTAACAGATAACAGAAAGCATAGTAACAGCAAAACTATCTCACCAGTTCTTCAGGCTGTTCTCTGTAGAGGAGACGACATGTCAGCTCAAAGACTGGTATGTTAGGAGCCACAGGATCCAGGGCCTTCCTCCTCACTCCACTGCCCACCTCAACTCCAAACACCGACTTCCAGTCTCTGTTTGAATCCCAGTGCCCCACCTCAATGGCCTCTACAGCTGCTGGCAAATCTCTGTCGCTAGTGACACACTCACCCACAGAGGAGACTAGTATATACCTGAACTGAAGTTTGGCACGGCAAAGAAATTTCTAAGACCAGTAAGACTAGCAGATGGTGAGAGGCAACTGAGGAGCTGGAGCTGTGCCCGGAGACCTGCTCTGCTGTTCTCAGATCCACAATCCTCCAGTCTGTGCAGTAATGAGGTAGTGAGGGCTGATGGTGTCTGCAGCAGTGGTTCAGTTGTGAAGTGAACAATCTTCTCCTCGTAGTCATGAGAGAGGGACTGGTACTTCATCAAGAGAGGTGCTGGATGGAGGTCAGACATTGATAAGAGTGTTAACACTTCTGTTTAAGTAAAAGATCATTCGTGATCCAACATTGTGCCATGATGGCAATGAATGACAGAAAAATGAGCCTACCTATTTCCTTTGTCATGGGAGTGGGGATATCATCAGGAAAGGTCTGCAGAAATGTCTTCACAGAGTTCGACACCAAAGCCCTGTGTCGGGGGTGCTGGAACAGAACACGTAGGATTAGCTATAAAATAGTCTTAACTAATGAGTGCTACCTCTGCCAACAGAGCTACCAGTAGGGCAGGAGATTGTAGACTGAGATGCCCCAAGAGAGACTGCAGCTGTAAGGAAAAAAACAATAGCTGTGTGGTTGTTCATTGAAGTAGTCTACTTTGTCCGTTATTTCTTCCTGAGGAAGGGATGAAACTATGTACCCTCACCTCAGAACTAAGATGAGGAAGAAATGCATCGTTAACACTCACTCCCTCTACCCGGTCTCTCTGCAGAGAAGTTGTTAGTTGTCGTTGCAGTAGTAGTAGTACACACAGTGATGAAGAGTAGGAGACGAGCCATCATACCTGGACAATGCCGTGGAGAGCCTCAAGAGCAGACCTGGTAGCTGGGAGAGGAAGGTTCCACAACAGACAGAGAGTAGCAGCCAGTACCCTGCCTTCGTCCAGGTAGTCCCCTGGAGTGGTCTGTATAGAGAGACTGGTCTTTTAATCTTAAGTACACAATAAATCCGACCAATTCAGAGGACTATGTATGCTTGTTTTGTTTTGCACAATATGGAGTACGGGAAACTGTATGGGGATCACAGTAGGCCGGCTAGTTTGGTGAGTCCTCCCGTCACAGGTATATATACATTAGTTCACATCTTCAGTGATTCCTAGCATGTTAATACCAAGAGCAGGCGGCATGCACATGAACTAAGCTGCAAACCGTACCCTCCGCTAAAATTCACAAGTAGAGAGCCAAATCTTAAATTGGGTAATACAATACAGTGGAACCTCGTTAAAGTGAACTCATGGGGACCGCCTCAAAACTTCGTACTAACAGCAGTTTCATAAAGGAATTGTCACAATACACGACATCATTAGCAAGTGTATTATTCAAGTCTAGCAATGCGAGCAATGGCTTCTCCTAAAACAGGGTCTTTTGACTCTTAAGAACCTGTAGACATTTGCTGGCTTGAGTAACAGAGCCCTCAGGCGCGAAGCTAGCTTTATCCGATGCGTCAACAATCTTCTGCTTGTTTTTCACGATAGAAGTAATGGTACTTTTATCTACACTAAACCCCTCAGCTATTACTGATTTCTTGCCCCATTCAACAGCCTTTATTATACTTGGCCAAAGATATGGGCTGGTAACTGCAGACTTGGCCTCATTTGCACTAAAACCACTGGTCAGCTTGTACACTCAGGTGAGTGCAAGTTAGGACTAACAAAGTGGTTGACATTGACAGTGGTTTCACACTACCCGTATTCATACTAAACGGAGCCCACAACAATAGCTTCCTATGGAGGCTTGGCTTGGGATATTGCAACCGTTCATTGTAACAGGAATTTCATTCTAAGCGTGCACACTCTAACAAGGTTCCACTGTACCTCATCAGCATTGGTCGTGATGGGGAAGAGGGCCTGGGAGAGGAGCTGAGTGTGCTCTGAGAGCTTCTGACTACGCAGAATCCACACACCACTGCTGTCATAAATACCGATCCAGTGTGTTGAGAATGGAGGGGCCAGGAGGGAGGTTTGATGGCCCTCGTGCTCCCCTGACTCCCACACCATCTCCCCACACAACATCTCATACAACCTGTAGTATGAACAGAAACATATGCACCTTGAAGGAGTTTTAAATAAACTACTGGGTGAGTGGACCCAGCACCATACTTGTATCTCAGTGTGTAGTTTGTCAGCAGTCCCTAGCTAGCCATACCTCAGATCTCCCTTGGAGAAGATGCCACAGTAGGTGTGGAGAGAAAACAACTGAATCTCAGCTGTGTGGGGTCTAGGCTGGGGATAGTGCTCTGAAAAATCCTTGAGCTTAGTCACAACACGACCACGAGGTCTGTCCACATTCTCGATAGTGATTACTTCTCCTGATGATAGAAGGACCAGCAGCTCTTCCACTGCTGTGCTGACTGTCACACTCACCAAACACCTGCCATCTTTTGCATGGGCCTAGTGATGTGCATGGAACATTTATACTAAAGGACAAGAAGAGTAATACCTTGCTCCACAAGGGAGCTAGCTGTAAACAGAGAGCAGGGTAGTGAGAAGAGGGGGAGCAAGTTGCAGGAGAGTCATTTCCAAGGATGAAAGGCTGTGAAATGAAAAAAAAAAAATTAAGAGAGACTGGAATGAAGGTGCATACGTATATACTTGTAGCTGAGAGGGGTGGGTAGGTGACCACAGCAGCAAGAGGCCAGGCGGTGCCTGACTGGGGAGGACTGCCACGCCTCCTCTCCACTGCCACAGATATACCTGAGGACAGTCCGACAGGAGCAGACGTGTGGTGTCTCCCAGGGATAAACCTCTGTGATCACTGTCACCTGTAAGAACATTTTGTGAATAACATCAGGTAAAAATGAAGCCAAACACATAGTTTGAAGTTAAATTCCACACTGATGCAAGTGCATATTATAAAGGTTAAGGCATAAGAGTTAACTGAGGTTAATAGCAGTGGGCCACGGAGCATGCAGGAGGTGTGTGCACGGACATTGTTAGAGGCCACGTGGATGAGGAGCGGTGTAAAAGAGAGAGAAGCAATGTAGGAGAGAGACAACGGTAGAAAATTGAAAACGTTAAGATGGTAGAAAGCAAACACGCAGAGGATGGGACAAAGCGGGCTGGAGCTGCGTTCTTCAGAAGGAGCTGCAAGTCGTTATGGAGGCAGCGGTTACGAGGGCCCTTGGGGTTGCGACAATGGAGCAATATTTGCTGAGTCAGGTGGCAGAAACCCATACATTTTTCAGTTTATACGTTTCGAGTGACTGCTCGCAACGAATGCAAGAGTCCGATACTTTAATTCAATATTCTGTTAGATACATTCATAAGCTATCCATTAATCACCCTTACCTAACCCTTACCTCGCTTTGTTTATTTGCTAGCGCTGTTGAAATGTTTTTCACCTTCACGGCTAAATTCTCAACAGCCGAGAATAACACCAGTAGTAGGATCAACCACGCAGGACCAGAAACTGGTGCTGAACATACAGCTACAACCACACGCTATAAGACTTTCAAAGTTCAGGGTGAGACACCGTCGGCCCCTTCTGCACCAAGGGGAGTTCCGTAAGTGAGGTTGAGGATGGAACTTATGAGGTAGACACATCGAGAATGATTGCAGTCAGCCAGAGCGAGTATTGGTGCTTATGGGCAGTGGCATGCGTAAAATTTCCAGTGACACGCGTACAATGAAATTTTTATCATGTCAAACACTGGTGTGGTGTCATTCACTGGGCGATTGCTACTTCATTTGTGGACAAAAATTTGGATGTGTCATGGTGGTATGTTCACAATTTTTCCAGATAGCCACAGTACATGCGCATGCGCACAAGTGTGAAGACGAAGCCGATACCCAGGTGATTCAAGCCGATCATGGCTCTGCCAATCATAACCGATATTGCCGCTGTTGCTAAGCGCAGAAGGAAGGAGAGAGATGCGCTGACAAGTTGTTATGAGAGTCTTGTTGATGCGAGTTATTAAATAGCGACCGTGCCGAATTGTACGTAGCGACTGTTTTTGCTAGTTGATTTTCAGAACTGTAGTAGTGTCCAGCTAACCTAGCTCATACTACTGGGCTCTACATACACCTGGAAACAGCATGGTGATCAAGTTTGTGCAAGAAAACCACACAATATTCGTTTCTGGGAGGGGAAATCTAGCAGCTTTCAAATTTTGGACTGCTATATACTGCTGAAGCACGTAAGAGCTCCCACAGAGCTACCACAGTACTCGGGCTTTTTTGTAGAAGTATCGCAGCGACAATGTTCTCATGCAGGAGGTGCTGGACATTCAGTTGTCAGAGGGTAACTTGAACTTGACTAAACTGAGCTACAGGCATATAACTAGAAACTGTCACTGATTGTGATTGCTTGCTTGCTTTCAAAAGGTTTTTGTTACAGAGAAGCATATTTACCGTTGTACAAAATCCAAAACAGTGACCAACTATTGCAACATCTTGGCCCCGCTCTACCAAGTGGAGCTCTGTCTCGAATTCACAGATCAATTTGTTTTTAATGAAGCTCTGCAGGGATTTTTTGGGTAAGAAGTGCAGAATTTGTTGCGGTCAGCATTATTTTTAACTGCATAATGTTGTGGAATACAGGAATGACAATAGTGATGTTGATGAAGAGCAACTCAGTACGATCCAGTTACATGCACCGGGTCTCCAGCCTGGTTCTGATTTCTACATGTTTGGACCGAACTTCCAGATATAAACAGATGGCTCAGTGGTTCCCGCTAGCCAACATCAGTTCATCTGGATTGACAGTATCCTCCAGACACTGCAGCGACCAATTAACCCTTTCCCAGTTACTCCCTTCAGCACCGCGATATCGTAGTCAACGGAGTACACAACATTGCTGGAGACAATGTCATTAGTGTATCTTTTAGGTAAGCCAGCAGGCCCGTTTTACTGATTGCATTATAAATTATGAAGTAGTGAGTATATAAGATACAAGTTGTGCCTTGATAGGATGCAGGAGAGAATGAGTATGACACAGCATGAAAACAATCTGGAGTAGATAGAGTGTGAGAATTAGAAGTTCTCAAAACAGAGCATAGTTTGTGAGAATAATAATAGCAAGAAAAACTTGTGACTTTAGTTCACATAACATGCACAGGCTGACAAAAGTGTTCACTACAAGTATATACATAATATAATACCCTCTATCTTCAGGCTATGGGAACATTATTATTAAAGGCTGATGGATAAACTTTCTTTTAGAAGCAATAAGATTCCCATGCAGGTACAAGTTAACTTGAAAGTTAATATTTCAGGTGTAGGAATATTTTCAATGCACTACGAGACAATGATGGCCCGATGTGGTTCTGTGGGGATATATAGCAGTTGCTACCAGCCCGATCAGTAGAGGGAAGACAAAGGTGTGGCTGTTGCCGTGTGTGGGAACTAGGATGTACAGGGCACCTTACTCACAGCATGGCACTTAAGTGTTGCTTTGCCCTTTCTATATGATGACCCGAGCAGTGACACCGTATTTAAACCGCTTCTCATGAATTCTTTTGGTGGGATGAAGATTGGCGAATTGTTAACATTTCAGTCATTTGTGAACTGTTTTCAAGAGAGATAGGTACTCGTAGATGATTGTGAACATTTCAGTCATTATTGTGAACTGTTTTCAACATTTCAGTCATTAACCCTCGAGCGAGGGTTACGGTACTTGGTTCGTGAGTGTGTGTGTGTGTGTGTGTGTGTGTGTGTTTGTCCGTTCGTCTGTTACCACGTTTTCTGCGACTATGCGCAACGAGACAATGAAATAGCGACACGAACAGGTTCATCGCTACACTGGCCTCATTTTTAAAAAAAGGTGATTTTCATATAACTACTGCGTTCAAAAGTTATGGCGTGAAAAGCAAGTCAACAAGCCAATATGCAAATTAGCACAGGCTTACCTCGACCGCGTCCGATCGCTCTGTGTATCTTGAAAGCACAAGGAGTCACAACGAAGGGCATGTATCGCCTCCCGCTTGCTATCTACTACTGTAGCTAGCCCGTGCCAGACTCTCTGCGAGCTACTAGCAGGATACCACGAGCGAAGGCATAAAAAGCCCAGCCCATCAATTAGTGGTTCCGCGCATGCGCAGTTCGCCGAGGGTTTGCACCTTAGTGCCAATTTGTGAACTGTTTTCAAGAGAGACAGGTTCTCATAGATAGATGTGAACATTTCAGTCGTTTGTGAACCATTTTTAGATGATTGTGAACGTATCAGTAATTTGCAAACCGTTTTCAAGAGTACTCGTAGATGATTTCAATCATTATTTTGTGAAACCGTTTTCAAGAGAGATAGGTATATACTCGTAGAGTCATTTGTGAACATTAGGGGACACTTATGTGGTTATGTGGGGACATATAATTGATGATTGTGAACATTTTAGCAATTGCTAACACTCCACGAGGGAGATTATAAGGTATATACACCTATCGATGATTATGAACTTTTCAGGAATTCTGAGCACTTTTCAAGGATATTGATCGTGAACTTTCAGCAGTTGCATGTGAATAATGCTAGCACATAGCTACATAAATTCACCCTCATGCATTTTAGTTGAGGCATTGATTGTCCTGCTTTGTACATGTCTTAAAAGTGATACATCTTCTCATACATCTTATCTCCACATTAGGGGCCCGGATTATTGTGTAGCCTGCTGTCTGTATACTAAGAAGTCCACCCACACACAATTAGATCTAGTTTTGCAATTGCAATCAGGAGTACAGTGTGTGTGTACGTGAACATGTCACAATGGACACTATACTCATCACGTATCCTCAAATCAACTAGTGTATTAGACTGCGCTCCATTACTTCCAGGGTTTATTCCCTGGGATTGTACCCTGAACAGGAGGGAGTGGAAACACACTCATGCTGTGGGTAATTAGAGGGGAGGAGCCATGTGTAGGCATGGCAATGGGGATGCCTCTCTTATTTATGGAATGCGATATGTTTCAAAATTCTATAACTTTTCCACGCCGGGCATTGTCAGGAGACAGCTTTCAATGGTGTGATAAGATAACGATTCTATGTTACGCTTTGGGATCCGTTGTCGGATGGCCTTTGATATTACAAGTAACTTAAAAATCCTGCGAATTTTTAAAGAGTCATATAGGGATGGTATAAAAAGAAAGGGAGACAAGATAGGGATGGGATACATGAAGCGTGGTTAACGAACAGGTTTGAGTTGAGCACGCTGACACCCCCGACCCCATCACACAATCCCTGTATTGTTGCCTGGTGTGCTACTCTTAAACTCCATTATTGTGGATTGTATAACAGTGTTGGCTACTCAATAGTCAAGCTATAGGTCCTGACTATTGTAATGTTGAATGTTTAATACTTCACCAAGGCAACAATATAGGGATTGTGTGATGGGGTTGGGGGTGTCAGTGTGCTCAAATCTGTTTTTATTTTTAATTTACTCCACCAATTTAAAAAATATATAAACTATACGTATATCTCGCAAGCCTCTTATAAAAATTAATAATAGACAAAGATGCCTGTTGTCGTCAGGGAAATGACTACGCATGCGTACCAAGTTTCATCTGCATGCGTGCTACCGTTACAAGTTTTAGGAACGAAGAGGTAAATTATAAAGAAAAGTGCCTGAGGCTATTTGTTGTTGTTCAAAGAATATGACGTTGTCATGGAAATGATTTAATACACATACGTTCCATGGTTTGAGGTCCGTACAACTGCACTGCTTTTTCTCGTGTGTCAGCTGGTGCTCGAGGTGGGATTTCACATACGTAACTGTACACCCTAGCCTGGTCGGTGTTCAGTGACTGAACTAGTTCCTCCAGGCTAGGTCCTTCACTCCCATTGTTCTGGTGGAGGTCAAGCACGTCGTTGATGGTCGACGTTGCCTCACCTGCCACCGCCGAGTTTGAGGAGTGAAGAAGTAATTATAAAGAAAAGTTCCTGAGGCTATTTGTTTATGTGGTCATCCGTACCAAGTTTCATATACATGCGGTTTGAGGAGTGAAGAACGAAAATTGCCTGAGGCTATTTTTTTCCAAACAATATTTGGTCGGCATGGCACGATGTAATATACATGCGTACCAAGTTTCATCTCCATGCGTGTTTACCGTTAACAAGTTTGAGGAGTGAAGAAGTAATTTAAAGAAAAGTGCCTGAGGCTATTTGTTGTTGTTCAAACAATACGAAGTCGTCATGGAAATGATGTAATAAACATGCGTACCAAGTTTCATCTCCATGCGTGGTACCGTTAGTGAGTTGAGGTGAAAAATAGTTTTAAATAAGGCTTTTTCAAACAATATGCGGTCGTCATGGAAACATGTAGTTGTCATGGAAATGTAGTTGTCATCTCTATGCGTAGAAAGTTTGAGAAGTGAATTTAAAGAAAGTGCCTAAGGCTATTTGTTGCTATTTACAAACATGTATTGTTGTGATTTTTTGATGTTGACTATTGAAAACATGTGTTTCGTTCACATAGTTACACTGACACATGTATGCAAATAATAATGTATTGCCTGGGGCAATTTTGTCGTAGTTTACAGTAAACAACATTGTTTACAAACAAAACAGTCTCTTCACATTACAGATATCAATGTTGCTACAAAGTTTCATGTCCATACATCATTTCATTTTTGAGCCTTTTGTCTTGAAGAAGAAGAAAATGATGAATAAATCTCCCTATCATAGCCCCATACACTACTGTATGTACATAGTCATTAGTGGGGTCTGGGAAGGAGTTGTTGCCTTGTTGGAGACCATTGTGTACATAGCGCTGACACTTTCTCAGCTGGTGCTTATTGGTTTAATCTGTCATTTGGCGCCTGCTAGAAAGTTACAGCGCCCAGAAATTGATCGCGCCCCAAGAAAGTTTTCCCCCCATGAAGTTGCGTTTATCTCCCCCTGAAAAGTCTATCACCCGGCATGGACAATATTAACCAATAGCATTCCATACCTACCGGGTACTGCCGCGAAGCCAGTATTGTGCCATCATTGTGCCATCTTAAGAAGCTACAGTACCGCTCAGATGTACGGCATAACAGAAACACGTGTGTCACGAGCATAACTGCGGTCACGAACACGTTTACATGCAGAGACGAACAAGTTTACACCCAGTCACGAACAGCGACTGCGGCTGCCTACGGCGCAAAACGTGATTACATGTGGTCACAAAAGTGTTTATATGTAGCGGCGAATGCTTATCTGAATGGTACTGTACATAATTGCACAGGGTGGCAAGGGCGGGGGGTGGTTAATGTTGGAATTTATCAATGACACTGTTGAAAATGTTATAGACAAAAACAGGTGGCCTAGGTTGGACTCTAACCCACGACACACCGTTCTTTAGACTAGTGCTCTACCACTGAGCAACCGGGGAGACTCAGCAACTTAAAGTTTGCAAAAACAAGCAATACTTCATTAAAGTCAACCTTTACATGCACGTTACAATGGGAAGGTACAGGGTAATATGCACCACCTTACACAAACCTTGTAGGTAATAGCGGCAGGCAGACACCTGGTGAAGACGGCTGTCAGGAGCACTAACACAGTAGATGAATGTGTTGCTGGGTTTGTGGACAGTACAGCAGTGCACACAACCATTGCAAAGTTGAGTAGTACCTGCAATGGGATGTTAGTTGTTCGTTATACATGGAATGATTTTGTAATTAAAACCTTTTTGTCTTAGCAACAGGCTCTTATACCAGAGCAGCTTGCCAAAACCAAAAAAACACTTCAACTCCGAAATAACTCCTGTTTTACATACAATCATATATGCACTAGTTAAAAGATGCTTTTCATGTTTGGAGAGGAGACAAAGCTACCCCCAACTATACTGTACCTGTGTGTCTCCATCCAGTGTCAATCTCCAAGAACACCTCCAACTGACCCCACTCCCTCACAACACACACCACTCCCTCCACGTCAAACACAGCCACAGCCAGTCCTCCACTTCCTGAGAGAGGGAGAAGGCACTCCACCTCTTCCTCCTCCTCTTTCACTCTGGAGAAGCCATACAAGTGATCTTCATCTGCAGGAGAGGAGGCATGAGTATGAAACTGAAGCGTAAATGAAAATCTGCAAATTGAGTACTTGTTTCCTGAGCTTTTGTAGCCACAAACAAGTGGCTCTGGGTAGAGAATACGCAACAGACATTCTCGCCTGAAGATCGGGTCGGTGCCTGGCGAAACAAGTCACGAAGCACCTGGTATATCAACAGATAAGGTGTATAATAAGATATTCAGTGGGCCTAACCTGACTCCCCGTTAGTCGCGGCCAAACGTCCCAGACGCGGACGACCTCGAAGAGAGCCATTTCAAATAGCGCCCACCACCCTGTCAGCTGTTTTTGTGGGGGCGTAGACTTGTCCTGGACGTGATGGGGGATGGAACTCAGCTGGAAGTTTACCGAGGTTAGCGCTGCTGCAAGCCAAAAACACCCCTAACGTTTCTTTTTTTGTTGCAGACGCAGTGCACTGGTGAGCATTGCGCATAGTGCGGCATCCAGTATTATCTATAGAGAGCTTTCTTCGCAGGTTGCAGCTGGCCGCAGACGAGAGCAGCAAACCTGGAGATGTGGACCTTGCAAAGCTGTTGGCTTGCCATGACTGTGCAAGGAAGCTTGTGCAGAGGCTGCTCAACATTGAGCAGCACCCAGTGAGGAGAGTAAGCGACTTGTAGCTAGCCTCCTCAGTGACTGTATGGCATTCTCTTACAGAGTGGTCTGTGGCAACTAATGGCAAGTCTGGACAACCACCAGTCTCTTTTTCAAGGGAGGCTTAGGCAAAAACATGGGGACAATGGGGGCGGGCGTGCAAGTGCTGGAGATCAAACAGACCAGAGGTGCAGCATGTTGAGATTGTAGCCTTTTTTTTTGTTATTCAACTCCTAATTTCGTGCAGGAGACTTAGTATAGTGAGCAGTTTGATAAGAGCTCCTGGGGACTTCACTCTTGCCAGCTGTGTTGGTCTGGAAGATGTGAAGCAACTCCTTCGAGAAGCTGTCCTTCTTCCTCATACCCACCCTCACCTCTTCTCTGGCAGGAGGCGGCCATGGCGACGTCTCCTCCTTTATGGCCCACCTGGCACGGGTAAGATCCTGTAATAATACCGTGTGATGCTATCGTAGCTAGTGTTTCACAGGGAAGACTCTGCTTGCCCACGGTATGCCCACTTAGACAATAAGACTGACTAATGATGTAATATACGACAGCCATTTCCTCTGAGAGCCTGGCTGTCTTTTATAGTGTATCCAGTGCAGACATTCTCTCTAGCTGGGTTGGAGAGAGTGAAAAGTGAGTTAATTCAAAGGTTGTTGCAGTTGTGGTGTGTCATGACAGTGTAGACTGGTCCGAGACCTGTTCTCCCATGCCCGGCAGCAGACAAGCCAGCCTGTCATTGTGCTTATCGATGAAGTAGACAGTTTATGTCGTCGAAGAAACATGAAGGAGGAAGATCACTCCCGAAGAATAAAAACGGAGCTGCTCAAACAAGTAATTGTCACATGTTGACAGTTTAGATGATTTTCAATAATGTGTGTAACTCCACTTCAGATGGAGAGCTTTGGGAATGACAATATCGTTGTCTTGTGTACTACCAACTGTCCTTGGGAGCTAGACCCAGCTTTCCTGAGACGGTTTCAGCGGAAGATATTTGTGGGTCTTCCTAACAAGTACGCAGCTATGTCAAAACAGATGTGTGTTAACTACAGTGTATGTAGGGAGGCTCGCTGCCAGATACTAGGCCTCCACCTCGGGTCTGCTGGTGTGGCCATCAGTGGAGAAGACATGCACATGCTGTCTGAATGTACAGAGAGGTACAGTGGTAGTGATTTAGCTCATGTGGCGTCAGAGGCATTGATGCGACCACTGCGAGAGCTGGAGGGGGCTGGCCACTGGCTGCCTGCAGCAGGAGGTCTCCTCCAGCCATGTAGTGCCAACCACCCTGGGGCACTGCAAATGAGTTTCACTGACCTATCACCTCATCAGGTATTGCTTATGCATACAGACGCATGCCATCGCTGCTCTTTCTAAAAGTGCAAAGTACCTCTTGACAGTACTTTTTGTATCAATTTTGATGGTAAAACTCTCACTTTAATATGAAAACCAACCTTCAAATGCACGTATGCTCATTTGAACCAAGTTTGAATGTTGAACTTGTGTGTTTATTGTCCGCTATGCATGCCTTCTCAGTGTGAACAGAGTATTTTCACACTGGACAATGCCCATGGACCTACATCACAGATTAGTAAAGGATCACAATACTTTGCTTCCTGAAATGTGGTGGATTTGTAGTAACGAGATATGTATGTATATTATACAGGTGAGCCCCAGAGATGTGGTTGCTAGTGATGTGGTTGGAGCGCTTGAGATGTGTGCTCCTTCAGTTTCTGCTGATGACTTGACATGCTACAGCGAGTTCATGGGCACTTCTAAGTTCACTGTTACTAGTTGAAAGACTCACCATTCTGTATGCAATGTATCCGGTGCATAACATTACGTATACATACGTCAGGCCCAGGCGCACACACCTCACCACATTTTTAACTTCATTTTTAACGATGCCAAGCAACAAGAATAATTTTTTTTAGAAACGTTTTGTGCTTTGCCTTAATATATTAATAAGTTCCGGTTCCTGAAAAAATGTGCAAGTCGCGCATGTTGCACGCATTCTTCGATACTTGTATTTTGAGCCAAAACGATTCCTAAATGTCCTGTTCCATGTAAATGGAGCTGACATGCCTGAACAGGACATGCAGGAATTGTTTGGCTTCCAACAAGTTGTCAATGCATGTGTGACTTGTATTTAATGCACATTTTCCCCGCTCCTATAATTATAATGGGACCAGAACATAAATAAAGGCTAAATTAATACTTTGTTCCTAGGGATAGTAAAATTATGAAAAATGTGTTGAGGTAAAAGTGATCAAAAACTAGCATAAAATTATCAACCATTTGTAGCGGGGCTTTCGCTGGCAGCAGCAGTTCAATAGGGGTGCTCAAGTCAGTATGGAAGCTTGGATCATAGGTTACAGTGATTACTTTTATAGATGGCAAGGGAGACAGAGTGACAGGGCTGTGGTGAACTGTGCATGACAACAATCAGGGTGACGTGTTTGTTTGTCCTGTAAGGCTCAGGTAACATTGCACCACACTGCAACTCAAGTTGGGTATTGCGTAAGCTTCAACCCAGCGTGTGAAATAGTCACTGGCGACTAGGATGTGGGTATTGCCGGCAGCTGACTTGGGGAACGGGCCCATGATGTCAATAGTGACCGCCTGTAGTGGACAGCCAGCTTTAATGTTCTGTAGAGGAGCCCGAGCTTTTGTCGGTGGGTCTTTGCGTGAAGAGCATAGTGTACAGGAGCGGCACGAGTCTGCGATGTCAGTGTAGTGGCCAGGCCAGTAGGATATCTCTTTCAAGCATGAGAGCGTCTTTTCCATGCCCAAGTGACCACCACCAACTCCTTCACGAAGTAGCTCGAGTACCTGTTTCTTGGGAATGATTTGTTGTGCCAGTACGGTAGTTTCGTCAGCATCACTCAAGCTGGTCCAAAATTTGTAGAAGACGTGTAGTCTTCCGACTTGTTGCACCAAGCTCTCCTAAACTTGGTTTGCATCCTTTCTCCTTTCCTTGCAGAAGTGGGCCAACCATTGGATCTGTTTGCTGGGCTCTCCACAGGTCTTCAGCAGGGTGGGTAGAACTTTATTTTCCCTCACATGCCGTATAAAAATACAAAATCAATCACCAGGTGTAATCAAGATATTCGGAATGAGTAGATGTCCTTTATTTTCTCTCACATGCCGTATAAAAGTACGAAAGCAATCACTGGGTGTAATCAAGGTGTTCCGAATGAGTAGCTGTGCTTTATTTTCTCTCACATGCCGTATAAAAGTACGAAAGCAATTACCAGGTGTAATCAAGGTATTCCGAATGAGTAGCTGTGCTTTATTTTCCCTCACATGCCGTATAAAAGTACAAAAGCAATCACAAGGTGTAATCAGGGTATTCCGAATGAGTAGATGTCCTTTATTTTCCCTCACATGCCGCGACTACTGCTAGCTAGCTACAGATTCTGGGCGTCAGCAGCAGTATCTGAAGGTAACGATGCAAAACTTACGGTTAGCAGCACGGCGGACCGTTCGACAACCACCTCGCGCGGGGTGCTCGTGTGGCTGGAATGCATGTTGATGTTCGGTGTGTTGTCTTATTCTCTTCTGTTTTTCTCTCGCCGTTTGTAGATGTCTCACACCTGCGCACTGCCCAGTTGGGATGTGGAGGCTAGCTGCCTCACGTGTCAACAACCAATCGATCCCGAACCGGCCATCGTCCTCGTCTATACGATGAGCCAACACATCGGGCTCTCGCCCTGCCGGGTGCTCCTGTGGCCCAGCATGCGGTGCACCCACACATCTCCGCCATTGAGCTGAAGCTCTTCATACTGGAGTACGCCTGCAGGGAGGCCAAGTTAACATATTCAGCCCATGCGGTCACGAAGTAGACCACCCCCATTGTATCACCCAGGGATACTGAGGGGAGGCAATATGCGGAAGTTGTGAAGTCTCTCCTGGAGATGTTCACCAGGCGCCTCCCGGGGCAATGTACCCCAGTCTCCAACTGGTCCCTGGCTCTGTACAGGGTGCTGGGTTGAACCCGATAGGGCACGTGTCTTCCGGAGCACTAACGCTGAGGAGCTACAAGAACTGGGTGCTTTTGCACCCTGACTGCCAGGACCACCAAGACAATTATGTACATCTTTCTGAACTCTGAACCAGGTGTTTATGCAGAAAGTGGAATGAATGTTGTTATGATGTAAACCAAGTTTCTTGCTAGCATGGAATCCTGTGTGTGTGTGGGGGGGGGATAGATGTGAAGGTCAAGTAGAGCAACACCTATATATGTAGGGGTAGGGAAGAAGTATAGACCAGACACATACTGCAATGTTAGGGTATACAGTATACCAGGGAAAGGAGACCAGAGAGAGAATGGCGAAAGACGGTATATAAAGGAACCACCTTTACCACAGCAACAGCCACAGTGTAGTCAAAACCCCAAGGTGTATGGCTACAGTGACATTGTCAATGAGTTCTGTAGGCTACAGAATTGAGAAACTAAAGAGTATCATGCCTGGACTTCCACAAAATTGGCCTGGTAGTGTTCTATATAGTAGAGTCTCACTACCTCTATTACATAAGAGCATCCAAGCCAGCACATGATCTAAGTTGGCCTCAGAATTTCCTACACAATAGGGGAGTCTCGATGCATTTTATGTCACACAGAGCATAGGGGTAGTATAGACAGTTCTTGAGTGATGCAGTGATGTGTGAGCTGGACGGGCATGGAGCAGCTACTGATACTCTCTATCCGCTGTCAAGTGCAAAGTATTCGGTGAAACGCTCCAATTTTACTGCTCTATACGTCCAAAACAAACAGTTCACGTACCTGAAGCTCAGAATTACCATTCCATTACTATCACTGGCCTGCATTCCTCTGCACGAAAAATGACACTGCTCCAGCAGACGCTGCAAGTAGTATCCCAGAATTTCAACATCAAACACAAAATGAACACATTATTATGACATGTATACCCAGGATAATATTACAACATTTAGAAATTTGGTAATGAGGGAAGATTATTTCCAGTAGCAACGTCATGAGAAAGACCAATCCTATGAACAAAAGGTATGTCGTAGCACGAACACTGTTCCCAACCACCACAGTACATCACCTAGTGGTTTCTTCAGATGGAATTTCTTGTGTATTTGTAATAATTATGACAAACAATACTATAATTACTTGGGCACTTCTTTTTTATTTTCTCCTGCTTTCAAGCTTTTTCTCTAGCTAACCTCGTTACAGCTAAGTGGTGGAGCCATCACCAGAGTGATCTGTGTTTCACGTCATTGTGGGGCCATTGCCGTACCATTGCCACAGAACTGAGCACTGTGGGGGCATTTACCCGTTGCTGCATTAAAACTTCGCATAGGTAGGTTTCAAGTTGCAAAGGAGGACACTGAACAAAGGCAGTGGTTATAAGAAAGTAAAACGAAAAAATTGGCATCCCAAGACAGCGGTTAGAGACAGCTGTTTCGAGCTTGTTGGCTCTCATCAGTTGGAAGTAGCCACAACATATACCTATCTGACATCCTGCTGCTAGGGCGAGAGAGACTTAGGTTTCATGCATTGATGAAGGACGGAACCAGAGGAGCATCTGGTGGTTCTGTAAAGTAAGACCAATAAATTGCCATATATACCACAAACACACACAAAACACACACACAGGCCTGAAGAAAGGAACCACATGCACCCACATCAACTGCATGTCACACAGCAACAAACTGTGACACCACGAGGGCCCATCATGGGAAGTCTCAATTTATAAACACACAGATGACTGCCCTACAATGTCTTCTATTCGCAAGGAGGGAGTTGTAAACCAAAAAAACTGTGTGCAACTTCCTCCCAAGTGACACTACGAGGAGGTTGAAAGCCCATCATGAGACAGTCTCATACACAGATGACTGCCCTACAATGTCGTCACTCACAAGTGGATTCACACCGCACAAATATTTTGCCTATATATAGAAAGTTATCCGTGCCAGGGTTTAATGTATGAGTTGTATGGTTCTGTCCAGGCAGTGTGAATCCACCGTGAAGAGTGGATGTTATTAGGTACCCACTTACAGGTCAGTGACAGTTCCGCACATAAAAATGTGCAAAAGGGACAAAGAGGGTGTATTTTCACTGTCAACTTTGTTACCTGCTAGTTGGTACAATACACATTATCCCATTGGACATCCACTCTTCAAAACATACAATAATGCCAGTGTCCAACAAGAATGTGGACTTACATACAAACAGCTGAGGGATTTTGGATGAGTGTGGAGATCTCCAAGTAACAACTGACTCAGGTGCAAACATAACCTGAGCATGGAGATCGATCCTAGCAACAGCTCACTCTGGTTCACACATAGCCTGAGTGTGGAGTTCTCCTAGCAACAACTTGCTCAGGTTTGAACACAGAAAACCATTTTACACATAACATTCATGGGGAGCGAGCACAGTGCATGGCCTTTGAACTGTTTTTATTTTAAAACCTTCTTTCATCCTAAACAACTCAGTCAAAGTTTCTCACTGCATTCGCTAACCATTCATTTTACATTGGAAAATCACATTGCTCAATCAACCCGAGTGTGGAGATCTCCTAGCAACAGATCACTCAGGTGCAAACATACCTGAGCGTGGAGATCTCCTAGAAACAACTCACTCAGGTTCACACATAACCCGCGTGCGGAGAAACTTCTAACAGCAACTCACTCGGGCACATATGTACCTAGTGTGGAGAAACTTTCAGCAAACAGACACCCACACTACTGTATATGCTGATTCGCCACTGGTAACGGGTAGGTAGGTGTCTTCACACACCTTTTGCACTCCCAGTGGACCTCGGATTCTCCAAACACCTCGCTGGGAATGTCCATGCAGTGGTGGTGATACCAGATGTGGCAGGAATCACACTTGGCCATCTCATCACCTTCCTCTTCCGGCATGCGACACGAACAGTGGAGCTCCACTGTCTTTGGCTTTCTCGGGACACTCTCTCTCTCGCCCAACACAGGAAAACGAGAAACCTGGCAATTCTCAAGACAAGTTATCAGATGTGGCCTGATCTTACTGTGATCAAACCTAACACTGCAAGGGTTCAAGCCACTGCATATGTCAAATGCATAGGCTATGGCCAGAACCCCGCAGTCGGAACCATTGGACTGTTTCTCAACGTCCATCATTACAACTTTTAGCTCAGAGCTCGGGACATGGACCATGCTCGTAATCAATCGCACAGTTTCTTTGGACAGAGTCTTGTACAGACTGTCATACACATGGACAACACCACTCTGACAACCAACTGTGGACACAACACACCAGTGGCTGTTCTGACGTGTATGATTTGAACAAATTCCCCAGAGTGGACCTGAAACGCAAACACCTTCTGCAGTGTGGGGGGTTGCAGGCCGGCCATGTCGGGGAAAAACTGAAGCAAGATCATCTGTGCAGCACAGATGATCTTGTCGGTGAGCCACCCTCTCCGAGACAAAACTACATCCCGATCACGACAGCTCAGAGTGTAGGCACCGTTACTTACCCACATTTCTGGGGCCTCGTTTTCTTCTTCAGATGCTGAAGATAGCACAATGCTCTCAGAGGTCTGGGGAACACAGCAATTACAGCGTTCCTGCAGATCTGAGTCATTTGTTACACTGCGGAGCGAGATTCTGGGGGCTTTTCGCCACTCATCGAGTGGAATAGGAGAGCAATCAGTCACAGGAATAAGCTCAGTGCCAGAGAACGAGGTGTTCAGAACACCTTTCGAACAGTAGAGCTGATACCGGCCAGCAAACTCCCCCACAATGCGACAGGGGGCGTGATAAACACCCATCTTCTGCTGTGAATGCAGACATAATCCCCACTTTCATCTCGGGCTTCACGTCCTCTGAAGAGACACTCTCCGAGGGACTTGAGACATGTTCTGGCTCTAATGTACTGGAATCTGCATGTCCTCCTGGGTTACTACGGGCAGGAAACAGAGTACGGCCAGACAGACGGTTCCTGTAACTCAAGGGACAGCCTCTCCTTGTGGGCCCTCCCTTCAGCTCCACACGTACAGGAAACAAGTTCAATTTCTTCTGAGTCTGATGAGTCACCATCTGCGATGTCTTCACCAGACTCAGAGTCAGATATTAATTCCTCCACGGGACTGTCAGAGTGGCCTCTTTTTTGGCATGACCTTTGTGGAAGGGCAGTCTCTGTGGCTAGAGCGTAGGGTGTGCTCGATCCACATGCAGCACCTTCCCCTTCCCCTTGGCGTTTATCTTGCCACGATTACTGCTTTCCCTTTCCCTTTTGGTTCACCCATCATCTACACACCATTTTTTCAACGTCACATCACCACTGCCGCCAAAGTATGTATCATGGCTGTGTTCTTTTGACCACTTGATGTGCTTTATCCCTTCCTGACACGCTTCTTTTTCAGTTCTACTCTCCGTCTCTTCTTGGGAGTGGTCTTGGCTAACTCTATTCTCTCTTTCTCCGTACATTGTGCTTCTGTAGTGCTTCACAATTCCTTCAAAAACGGGAAGCTTCATGCGTCGGTACAACTCCGGGAGCCAGTGATAACTAGTACCCAGCTTTGCATGCATGTAGGTCAAGTTAGCTTGTAGGCAACCCAAGATTAGTGGAGAGTTGGTAGTGAAGCCTCTCCAAGTAGATATCTTTGGACCGGAACCTAATCAATACGTTGTGAGAGGCTTCAACTGGCAGCATTAAAGTGGCCACGTTTGAGGATGGAGTGGAACCAGTTTGCTGCCTGTGCAGCCTCTCTGTACATTCAATTCGTACAACAGTGCATGAAACTCACAATCCAGCTTCATTCTGGAATTGTACGGTTTTCCCTCACACTCTATTTGTTCTTTGTCACTACACTTTTTGCACACCGAAGTGGGTGAAACTCACACTTTCCTCCCTCCCACTCGGTATTTCACGTGCATTG
>CASHTH010002241.1:0-19140 GCA_030341885.1 Geodia barretti
TCTCGGACACGTTGACATAGCTCCCTCTTTCGTGCAAGAGCTCACGTGTTTTCATGTAAGGCGAGCGAGATGTTCGTGGGAACGCTTACTGGGTGCTTTGGGTAGAAACCCGAACGTGAAAAATGCATCCTGTGATCTTTCCAAAAAACCCCTTCAGGCAGATTTCTAGGCGGGCCCCAGTCTTCAGAGTTTGCAAGAGCGTAAGATCTAGTGTTTCCCCATTTAGGGGCTGCATGAGTGGTTCGGGCCGTTATGCAGACTTCTGAAGGAGTATGCGTGAGGTCACTTATTTCCTTTATGTCGTATCGTGGGAAATCCTCCATGTGGTCAGATCATTGCATGGGTCCACCGAGCAACACGGTTCCACAGTTTTGCAGTGTGATGGGTGTCCATCCAGTTGCCACTGTCTCTGCTTTCCACCCATATCTCAACAATAGGGCATCTCTGAATTCGCCTCTCCTGCGGAGGTAAAGTCGGTGGTGCTTCCAGTGGGAGGACTGAGAGCCATGCGGAGAGCCTTTCTCCAGTTGCAAGGCGACTACGTTCTATCTCTCTCTCTCCTCGCTTCTTGTCAAATGGCATGGTTTGAGATGGTTTGCCTGGATTACTTTGGCTTTGTCCCCTGTCTCTGTCGTTTCGCTCGTCCGATGTTCTTTCCTTGATGGCAGTTTTAGCCTCCCGTCTGGTCAACAGCTTTGTTCCGGTCCTCTGTGCTACTATCAAAGCTGCACGAGGCGCTCAGAGGCCTGGAAAGCATGTCATGGGGTTCGTTGCTGGATTGGTTAGCCCCACGCCACCAAGCCTGACGGGAGGGCGAGGAGGTCTCCCCTCTGTCTGGAGCGGGTGCTCGGCCAGTGCGGGCGGGGATAAGACATTGGGTGATAGCAGGTCTCCAGGGGGAGTAGTATGGTATTTCTCATTCTTAATGCTCAGTGTCTCGGTGCTGGAGATGTAGGAACCAGCGGCGTACATAGATGCCATGGGTGAAAGCTGCGCTCGCTGCCATGTGGGTTGGGTGGTCAACATGCAGGAGAAAGACACTGCTGTTTATGATGTCATTCCTGGAGATATGTGACTCTACATTCATGTGCAATGGCGTGAATTTGACTGCACTTGTCACAATAATTGTCTGTCTCTGTCACAACTAGAGCGCACGCGCGCAATAAAATCGTACGCCGCGCGCCCCCGGAAGCGGAAACAAGCGTTTGGTATAATTCCACGGCTCAGCTCGAGCTCGTACATTTTCACTCTGCGATGGATTCGAGATTTGTGCTTGCGTTGAGTCTCCTCTGTAGTCTGGAGGTCGACTGTCAGACTGTCCCTTATGTCTCCATATCCATGGGAGCTGGGCTACCTAACCATAGTTATGTAGACCTTGGAACAGTGGGGCATAGTGATAGCACCAGTGTTTGGTGTCACACTGATCTGGAGACTTGTTGCAGAATTGAAGATGGTCCTCATCGTGGACAATGGTTTTTCCCTGATGGTGTAGCTCTGCAGACAATGAAGATATTTATGTGGTTGAAGAACAACAGAGAGTTGAACTACGTCGTGCAAACAATGCCATTTCACCAACTGGTATATACCGTTGTGAGATTCCAACCAATGCTGTCCATGATGATACAGACATCTCAGTGAGAGCCACAGTCTATGTGGGACTGTATACTAGTGAAGGTAAATTTGTTAGCAGAAAGTGCTCAGGATAATGTTACATTGACCAAAATACACGAATCTAAGGGTTTCTTTTAAAAATAGGAGGGAGCATCTCAATATCAGGAGGAGTGACATTTGACCCTAGCCAGCTGACCCTCACCTGTATCTCCACTGGTGGACCTGCTACCACTGTCACTTGGACCAGAGACTCCACCACTGTCACCCAAGGAGCCCAGACTGTGTTGAATGACCCAGTGACTGCACAGTACACCCACACTCTGACTGTGACTGCTTTGGGAACATACACATGTACTGTGTCTAATGTCAAGCCATCGTCTGCATCATCTAGCATCACATTAGGTATCAGCTTGCAACACATTGAGATTATTTGATGACTCATTTTCCACAGTTTATCTGCTCTAGTTCTGCATACATCCCCAACAGTCACATCCACTACCATCACTATCACTGGCAGTGTTCCAGATGTGACTGGGTTTATAATCCATTGGCAGAGAGACACGTCAGTTGGCTGCTCCTCTTCAAATCAGCGAATTATTACTGTGAATCAAGGTTTTAGTGGTTCATACAGAATAACTGGACTAGAGCCAGGGAATAGGTACACCATTACTGTGACAGTCTTCAATGCAGCTGGCAGTGGTCCAGTCAGTAATGCTGTAACTGCAACAACTATGGAGACAAGTAAGAGGCTCAGTCAATAATGTGTGACTTATCCCTGTTTTTCATAAAATAATATTATACAGTACCTACAGGACGCCCCAGCTCAGTCAGAAATGGTACAGTCACTGCCAGTAGTATAACTGTCCGTTGGCAGGCAGTGTTATGTCTTGACCGTAATGGAGAGATAACTGGTTACATAGCACAGGCTGTGAGAAATGGAATGGTAGAAGGAACTGCTAGTGTCGGTGGTGGGGCTACAGAGGCTACAATCTCTGGATTGTCTCCATCAACCTCCTACACTGTCCAAGTGGCAGCAATGAATGGTGCTGGTACTGGACCATATAGTGGTGTATCTGTCAGGACTAATGGTGAGTTTAGGGCTCAAAAGTAAAGTATTATGAGTGGAATTGTGACTGAGTCTCAATGATCAGTGAGGGAGGAGAAAGTTTGCTTTGGTATCTCTGTCAGGATCGACTAGTGGTAAGTTTGGGGATGACTAAATAAGGCGAAGTTTTATGTGTGGTATTGTGACTGAGTCTCGACTCAGCGATGGGTGAGAATGTTATGACAGTGTAGGCAAAAAGCCACTCCTAAGGGTCTATACTGACTGCTGAGATGTGAAGGCATGTCCACTAAACTGTGTACACAACATCCCATTTCCTACACAAAACATTTCTGACTTTATACACCTGTTTTGCATGCCAGTGTGTAGGCACAGGTTTTCTCTGCCTTAGGATAAACCTTTCTCAACAGATGGACTTAGTACACAAGTTGCAATTAACAAAAATTAGTATTGTACGCCTGTGTGACGGGACAGGTGTTCTCTGCAGTATATAGCTAAAATATTGTTCTTCTCAACAGATGGATTTAGTACACAAGTTAAACTGCAATTAACAAAAAATAGTATTGTACGCCTGTGTGACGGGACAGGTGTTCGCTGCAGTATTATAGCTATAATATTGTTCTTCTCAACAGATGGATTTAGTACACAAGTTAAACTGCAATTAACAAAAAATAGTATTGTACGCCTGTGTGACGGGACAGGTGTTCTCTGCAGTATATAGCTAAAAGATTTTCTTCTCAACAGATGGATTTAGTACACAAGTTATCTCCCCATCAAATGCATCTCTGGCCATATCATGGACACTGGATGAGACTTTGACAGCTACCACCTACACCATCTCCTACTCCAACACTAACACTGGCTGTTTCAATGACTCCAGAAGTGGTATAACTACTAGTGGGACATCATATATATACTGACTGGTCTAGAGGAGGGAACTCGGTATTCTATCATTGTCACTGCCACTCTGACTGGAGGAAGGACTGAACAAGATACCGTCACAGGCACCACAAGAACTGCTGGTCAGTCTATCTCTCAGAGTCTCTTCTCTCATTCTGAACTGAATACACATTGTGGGAAGGAGAGTATGTGGTGGGTGAGCCCTTTTTGTGTAGCTGTATTTTTCCACTTGTATTATATAGAAGTGTACTAAACACATGCACATTGAGCATTTACTATTTACGACACAAAGAGTTTACTTCACGTGACTTTCATTTCTCAGCATTGTCCATGTACTTTGTAAACCTCATGTAGAAAAACGTTACAAGACTAGAGGTCCTATGGTATTGAGACTGAGGAGAACTACCATTGGTACTGCACCAGAGGGGATATATTGGTGTTCAGTAGAAGATTCTGCATCCACACTTCAGACTGTCTTTGTTGGACTGTACAACACTGGAGGAGGTAATGTTTGGTCTTTGAATCTACATTATACTGTAACTCTCTATACTCAGTGAATCTAGCATTGTCTGGTGGTATGACTTTCACTCTCCATAATGACAACTCATTCATCCTCACCTGTATCTCCACTGGTGGACCTGCTACCACTGTCATTTGGATCAGAGACTCCACCACTGTCACCCTAGGAACCCAGACTGTGTTGAATGATGGGGTGACTGCACAATTCACTCACACACTGTTAGTGACAGAGAGAATGGAAGGATCCTACAAATGTACAGTATCTAATGGATTTTCAGAAGTTGAAGCAGAGTTAATTGTACAAGGTGAGATTGTGATTTTTTCATGGCATTACTGAATTTTTTACTAATGGTCACACCAGCTCCCTCTCCTCCATCTAATGTTGGAGTGTCTCAGAATGGGCTGAACAGTCTACTAGTGACCTGGACACCATCAGAAGGACCCAATGTTACTGGCTACACCATCTACTACCAGCAAATAGATGGAAAACAAAATGACTCAGTCACAGCTAAAAATACTGACACAATCAATATCACTGAACTAATCGCAGGAGCAAACTTCTCTATCGGTGTATTAGCCAACTCAAATACACTACCAAGTACTGTGACCTACAGACCAACTGCCAATATAGGTACTGTTGATATCACAAGTGTCCAGTTAACTAATATTCTCTCTGTTTCCATATGCAGCACCAGCCATTATCTCCCTTAAATCCACTCCCCCCTCCCCCATCATGGCTGGAGACACTCTCACACTGACCTGCTCCATCTTTCTTCCCCCTGGAGTGAATGGTTCTCCAGTCTTTAATTGGGAGGGGCCTGGAGAGACACCTACCTCAGCTAATCCCACCTCTAGTGGACGAGTGATAAATAGTGACCTTGTGATAGCTGCATCTCAGTCTGGACTGTATAAATGTATTGCCATTCTTGGTGGAGCCATCAGTACCAACATCACTGTTACCGTTGTAGGTATGTATCTAACAAATCAGAATATAATTTATTATGATGCTTAATATTGCTTGCAGACGAAGTTATCTTTATAAGTACTGTCAAATCAGGTGATACTCATGTAACCTTGTCATGGATCACTGTATCTGGTGTTCCAGTAACTACCTACAACATCTCTATTATAACACAAACAAGAAGGTTTCTTTGACATAGAACCATTAGTGTTGGGAACGAAACTCTCAGCTACACTCTGCAAGTACAGGAATGGACCAAATATTCAGTTAAAGTGGAGGTTGTTCATGAATGTCGTGTTATAGGTAGCAATGAGACTGTGGCTACTACCAAGCCAGTAGGTTTGTATTGTGAGTGTTTTGATGCAACAACTAATTACAGTTTCATTTTCAGCTCCATCTGCTGGCCCCTCGTCTGTGAGTGTGGTTGGTGTTACATCATCCACCATCACTGTGGTGTGGGGAAGTGTCCTATGTATCCATCAGAATGGAGACATCACTGGCTACTCAGTCCAGTATGGAGTAATGGGGAGTGGGAACAAAGAGACAGTGGAAACCGATGAAACTGAAAGTACTCTACTAAGTTTGACACCAGAGACAGACTATGAGATAAGTGTGGCTGCTGTTAATACTGAAGGAATCGGAGTTAGCACAAACACCTCAGCAAAGACTTCAGCAGGTAGTATAGCTCTACACACATTGTATGCTCACATGCATAGAGCTACGTCTTTTTTTCACCAAAGAGAGAGCTACTGGCATCAGCGGTTCAGCAGTGGCAGCGCCCACAAGTGGAGCAGTTATTGGGGTTCTCCTACTAATCTTCTCGTCGCAGTTTTACTCATCGTCTTGGTTCAGGTACAGAGTACTTTTCACTTTCATAGTACACCCGTGACCTTTTTCTTGTGCTCGTCATACCCTATTCATTCTGTTCTATTTTCCACCTCCCTTTGGCTTTCTTCTCCTAGTCCTTTCTCCCTCCCTTTTCTGTTTCCATGTTTTAGTTTCACCTCGCTACTGCCTTATCGGTCTTCGCCCCTTCTTTTCCTCACTTATAACTTGGTTACCTTAGTTCCTTCCTGTCCCCTATTCTTCCTTTATTCACTGTGCCCCTTCCGCTTTTCTCTTTTTCTATACTCACGCTTCTCTGCCTTTTTTTCCTTTCCCCCCCAGTCCTTAGTTTCCTTCCTCCCCTCTGTTTTTTTTTCCTTTCTTGCCCCGCTCTCCTTTGTTTTTCTCAATTCTTTTTTTTTCTTCCCTGTGTCTCGTCGGTATCTCGTTTGTCCTTATTCCCTTTTCCTTCACTTTTTCAGGTATTATAGTACTTTTTCACTTTCACAGACACTTATTGTTTGTGTGTCCATAACCCAAGGTGGAGGAGAAGTCACAGAGGATCAGTGAAAGTGAAATCCAAACCACTGCCACCTCCCAAACCATTGAGGGAGAGAGAAGAGAAGGGAGGGAGTCAGAGTGGACTGGAGATGAAAGATTTTGAGGAAAGCAATGAGGAAGAGAAAGAATACTACTTTGAAGATCCATCCAACATAGGCAATAATTATAACTAAAGCGAAATTTAATAGTGTGTGTCAAACTCTCCTATTTTGTAGTGGTTTCTCGCAGTGATGTCCCTGTGGCTGAGTTCCCGGAATATGTGAAATTGTTGCATCAAGACAGAGACCGCAAGCTGGAGGTCGAGTACAAGGTTTGACTAAACTTTCAATGTAATCTTTCAGTATGCTCTAGTGCTGTGTGTGTGTGTGTGTGTGTGTGCGTGGTGTGTGTTCTAGTCATTGGAAAAGCTTCCTGCGGCATCTACGGAAGCTGCAAAACTCGCCTGCAACATCAGTCACAATAGATTCAAAAACATCTTCCCCTGTGAGTAAACCCCTGGTCGTTAGTACTCTAATGACTCACATTCCACTGCAGATGATCACAGCAGGGTCCAGTTGAAGGGAAATCCAGCAGAGAAGGGCTCTGACTACATCAATGCTTCATTCATTGATGTGAGCACAACTTCATGCGGCCTCTTACAATATATGTATACTATGCACAGAGAGTCGCTATAAAGCACTATACACTATGTGGCTATAAAAAAAACTGCCTCAAATGACTTTCAAAAGAAAACTGCCTAAAGTTACCTACAGACAGCTTCATAGAAACTGCCTGAACAGTTCACACAACGGGATGGGGGTCTATATAGATGAGAGCATAGGTGTGAACATAAAACTTGTTATGGTTGATGTGCTGGTCAACCAGTACAATGAGAACCCATCAACCCAACCATAACTGAGACAATGAGACTCTGATAGCAGTGGTGCCGAATGTCTCTACATTCCCACAATTACAACTGTGGTTCAGACGAATGTCTCACCATTCCACAGGGGTATCCAGAGAAGAAGAAAGCTTACATTGCCTCACAAGGTGACACTTTCACCACACTTCTGCTCTTTCACTTACATTCATACAACCTATTCTTTTCTCTTTTACTTATATTTGGTAGCCTTACTTCTTTCTCTTTCATATTAGCCTTACTACATTCTCTTTTACTTACATTACTAACGCTACCCATTCTTCCCTTACACTTACATTATTTACGTTACTCCTTCTTTCTTTTCTGTTTCTTGCCATCATCTTCGACACTGCCTCACGTAGGCCCAACGGAGCTGACAGCCAACAGATTCTGGGAGATGGTGTGGGACTATCAGATCCCTACCATCGTCATGCTCACTCGCTGCGTTCGAGGACGGCAAGGTCTGTTAATTTCTCCGTTTTTCACATCTTTTATACCGGCATACGAGGGTGCGTCCACTCCACTTTGATTTCAGCTCGCCCACTCGTGTATACACAGCAAAACGTAATTACAGTAAAACGCCTAATTCAGCTAAAGTGAAACAAAATGGTCCCTAGATCTGGTGCACATTTTTATTGAATTATACTGTGATTTAACTATGGTCCTCTCAGGAGAAATGTATGCAGTATTGGCCAGATCAGACCAACACTTCAGTTACACGTGGAAAGTTCGACATCACTGTTACCTCATTGGTGCCCTCTGCCGAGTATCAGATCAGAAAGATACAGCTCAAATCAGTGAGTCTATATCACAATGAACTCCCTATATTACATCTCACTTTTGTGCACCAAAAAATAGGCAAGCATTGTGAAATATGCAGCCATTGTCCTTAACGTTACTGCATGAGTAATTTAAGCTGTAAGCACTGGCACGGACAGCTTTCCTCACTGGGTTACCTCAGATTAATTATCTCATTGGCACACACTACACCTAGGCCCTATATTCTTGTCTTGCTTTATTCCTGCAGAAGTCTGACCCAGAACATGAGAGGACTGTCACCCACATGCTCTACACAGCCTGGCCTGATCACGGAGTCCCTCGCAACGCCATGTCCCTCATCTCCTTCATCCATCGCGTCCGGAAGGAGCACCCGGCCTCCCTGACCACGCCCCTCCTGGTCCACTGCAGTGCCGGGGTGGGGAGGACCGGGACCTTCATCCTCCTGGACGTGTCCATGCAGCAGATGAAGAGGGAGGGCACACTCAGTGTCTTCCAGCACCTCAAGAACATGAGGACTCAGAGAATGAAGCTGGTTCAGACCCAGGTATGAGTGCTTCCTATGTACAAGTGTATGGAAGTGAAAAAGGAAGGGCAAGGATACTCTTGTGGGTCTAGTCTTTCCTTTGGTTTTTCTCCCTTCTCCCAGTCTTTCTGTCTCTTTCTCAGTTTACTATCCTCCACTTCACTCTAGTCTACTATTTGTCCCATTCTACGTTCTCTCTCTCCTCCCTCTCTCTTTTCCCCCTCCTCTCACTGCAGGCTCAGTACATCTTCATCCATGATTCCCTCAGTGAACTAGTGGTGTGTGGAGAAACCGACGTGGCCGCTGGTAATATCAGGATCAGGATGATGCAGCTACAGAAACCAGTACCTGGTGACCCGTCTGGTCTCATTGGCTTCCAGAAACAGTTTGAGGTATCCTCAGAGTGACACATCAGTAATGTAGCTATGCAGGTGTGGCACTACCAGCCTTGCATGTGACTACGCTTTGCTTCATTTTATCTCTTTCTCGACTCTAACTGAGTCTGACTATTCTCAACCACACTATTCATACGAATATTATGTAAGGAGCGAGGCAGATTTCATTGAGTACTGATGCTATACACGTAGTGTTTTAGAAAGAGTGTGAACCATTTAGGTTGTCTAACCCAGTAAACGTGAGTTCTCTCTTGTTACTGATTGTGTAGACCCTGGAGGAAGTTAGCTCTCAGTGCGAGGCCTCTTACCAGGAGGCAAAGGCCAAGTACAATGCAGGGAAAAACAGGTTCCCTGACAAGCTACCGAGTAAGTGTAAACACTTTGCTTTCACTGTAAACACATTATCCTATGTGTGTTTTGACCCTCATCCCTTACTGTAAACTTATGATAAACGTTTGTCCACATCTTCTGAAAGCAAAAGTCCATCTGCTGGTGCTGTTGACGGTAGCCCTCCGTGGGATTATGTATGCCACCCCATTAGCTGTTTACGACTCAATCCCCACTTTGTGGGTGAACAAGTTGTCTCTATTATGGTTTACTGTTTATGTTCCTCCTACCACTCTAAAGGCCTTTCAAAAGGAAATAAACTTTCGTTTTGGAGCATTCCTTCCCAACGCTCAGCTCATGGTTTGTAAATTAGACAGTTGTTTTTCTCTCACTTTCAGATGAGTTGGGTCGTGTGAGGCTGAGGTTTGGTCCCAAACCTGGCTCCGACTATATCAATGCATCTTTCATTGACGTACGTATGAAACCACACACACACACACACACACCTCCATAGATAAGATAATTGAAGTATATACAGGGTAAAGAGAAGGTTTTGGGGGAAAGAAAAGGTCTTATTTCTGGGGTGTCCTCAGAGAAATATTCCACTTTAATCGTAGCTCACTCCATTAGCATGGATTGTTTTCAGACAATAATTATGCGTGAGCTCTACTACTGACAGATGCCAGTTTTTTCTCATTTGTCTCTGTATCTCAACCATCAATCAACTGCCCTCATGACTTGCTTGTCTCCCTGTTGCAGGGGTATAAACAACGGAAGGCCTACATAGCCACCCAGGGACCAATGGAAGGGACAGTGGCTGATCTATGGAGGATGATCTGGGAACACAACTGCAGCTGCATCGTCATGCTCTGTCAGACACAGGAGAAGGGACAAGTGAGTTCCCTCGATCCTTTTACTCCTTGCTGAGAGAGCAAAACCCCTGATTTTTCTGAAAGTTCATGATGAAAGGGAAAAAACCAGGAGCCAAGTTGGTCAGGTGCTCAAGCCACTGGGTGACATGTGGCAGTGAAGCGCTGCTGTTATTTACATCTATAGGCCTTAGAACCAATTTTGACCTGTAGCTACTTGATCTTGTTCAGTCTCTCTTTTTTTCTCTGATAGGTGAGCAGTCATTGTTTCTGGCCAGAAGGGGAGAAAGAAGAGGCGGTGTACGGGAAGCTAAGGGTGGGGGTGAAGAGAGTGAGCCATCACGGTGACATCATTGAGAGGAAGCTGGAAGTGGAGGACACGGAGGGGAGGGGAGGGGTTCAGAAGACTGTGAGTCTCATGCAGCTGAGCAGCTGGCCTCCCGGAGAGCTGCCTCACCCCACGGCCATCTTGTCTCTGGTGGACCTGCTCACTAAGGCACAGAGGGGCAGCCCCGGCAGACACACTGTCGTCATGTGCAGGTCAGCAGCTTTAGCTTTTTCGCTCCACCACTAGTTGGGACCCTTCGACTAGACACTGTGGTTGTGCCTCATGCTAATGCACTAACACTACTGTATTATTTTACAAAAATTGGTGTTCCTAGACTCATTCAGAGGTGTGCATAGCTAGAGAGCAGGTATGGCACCTAGCATGTCTCAATAACTTGGGAGCGAGGTAGAAAGGCAAGGCAAGGCAAACAAGTCAACTACACCCAGGACAGCTCTTTCTTTTCAAAGAAAAGAAGAAGAAGCTGCCCTGGGTGGGATTCGAACCCACGACACTCTGCAGTCTAGGCGAGCGCTCTACCAACTGAGCTACCAGGGCAACTCAGCTGGTAGGGGTTCGAATCTACAACACAACACAACACAACACAAAGGAGCATGGGAGTGTTCTGTCGATTTCTCCCTCACTGCAGTGATGGAGTAGGAAGGACGGGGACGTTCATCTGTATCCACTCCCAACTGGAGAGACTCAAGACTGAGGGAGTGGTCGATTTCTTCCAGGCTGCAAAATCCGCTCGCATCCAACGAGCGGGCCTCGTCCCAGATGCCGTACGTCCTTCCCTCTATTAGCTATTAAAGGGAGTGTGGCAGTTAAATTTAGAAACTGTTACTAAAAATAAAAACTGTTACGGAAATTGCATTGGTCCTATCAACGATGGTAGTACAATTATTTAGCTCTTATGTACTGTCACAGGTGTGAATGATAGCTATTTGTGTTCTACAGGCTCACTACGCCTTCTGCCACGACGTGGTCGCCACCTACATGGACAGTTTTGAGACTTATGCCAACTTCAAAGAAGTTGTGTAACCACAAAGATAATAACCCGCAAAAATCACTTCATCGTAGTTTAGTCGTAGTGAAAAAAACAGCCACCATTAGTTTTTTGTACTCTAGTTTGATTGTGAAATGAGTTTTTCGCCCGTATAAAAATTTCAGCAGTTCACGTGCACGTGAGGTCAAAGGTGTAGCTACACACATGTGGGCGCTGGCCGGTTGAATGAAAATGGGTCGCCATGCTAGGTGAAGAAGCAACAAGAGTCTGGTTCATCGGTTCGTTCATGACGTTTCTTTGTTGCCCTCAGGAGACTCCAGCGCGTTCGCGGGGCGGTCATAAAACAGGCCGCGGATGACAAAGAGGACGACCCGACACAACGCGATCAAAGCCTGGTCAACATAGTAAGTGCGTACTTGACGCCATGTCCTTTTATCACGAGCCAAATGTCCAGCACGAAGACAAATTCTTCCGGGACGAGATAGATGATTTCCACGACGCCAAAGAAAGAGTGAGAGGATTGTTTTTTCTTACGATTTCTTCAACAAAAACATTTCTTCTCTCAGTTGCTACTCGAAGGCGATAGTGGCAGTTCTGAGGATGATGGATTGAGTGTATGTCTACAGACCGATATGTACTTTGAACTCTAAAGAAAGCGTTTGTGTTGGACAGGCTGACGAAGAAGAGGTGCTTGGATTGAGCGAGGAAGAGGAAGATGAAGAGGAAAGCGAGGGAGGAGGAAGAGTTTAAGCTGCCACCTGCCCTACAGAGGCAGTTTCTTGCCAGCGATGATGAGGAACCTTCAGAAAAACATCAAACAGGTACAACACACTTCACACTTCTGCATCCTTGCGTTCGTTTTAATTGTTAAAACGCTTGAAACGTTTTTCCTAGAAATGTCGGACAAGGCGTGGGGGCGGAAGAAGAAAACATTCTATGCAGTCGAAGGTATAGTCTTACAAAAGTGAAAACATACTAACATATTGAGTTCAGCTGTATTACTGTTCGTCTCTCTTTGTGGATTGTAATATCTCCTCTCTTCTCTGACTTTGCTCTCTACCTCGCTGCTTTATCAGATAACATTTTACATTATTTGCTTCATTATTCGTCATAGGTGAGGATGAGTTGAGTGGGTCGGAAGGCTCGGAGATGGCGGCAGAGTTGGAGGAGAAGGAGGCCATTGCTCTGCAGCAGAGAATGACCGCTGCCATCAGCGAGGCAGACTTCATGGCTCCAACCCTACCTGTGAGAAATCCCTCCTTTTTTCTTTCTTACTACGAACTGTTACCTTACAATGAACCGTTCTCTTACTCTGAACCTTGTTCATTATGAATGTCCCTTACTGAATTCCTCTTCTACTTGAATTCAGGAAGAGGATGGGGAGCAGGAAGATGGAGTAGAGAAGGTAGCCATAACAGATTACTGTAGTGTTTTCGGTTTCATTTAGAATTTCGCAGGAGGAACATGTGGCGCAGGATTTCTCAAAGATGTCACGAGAAGACAAGTTGGCAGTGAGTTGTTCTCTTTGTTGTTGTCTTCTTGTGCATTTTTAAAGGCCACCAGAATCAAGTGTTGAAATATCACCAAGGAACTGTTCTCTCTCTGTTACAGCTGCTAGAGAAGGATTCCCCAGAGCTATTCGATCTTCTGGAGGACTTTGACTTCAACATGTCAGAGACGGTGGAACTGCTCGGATTCCAGTCCAGAGTGGCCAAAGACTCGCCTACCTTTACTGACGAGGCAAGTTCATCCATCTAGCACTTGCTCCAGAAATTAGGGTATTGTTTTTTTCTTTGCAGGGAAGAGAATATTTGGACTGCAAGCTGCATCTCGATCTTCTGTGAGATAGTGTCACATTTGTCATTTTCGCTTTTAGCTCTCTTGCTCTCTCCATTATTATCTTTCTCCCCCCCTCTCTCTCTCTTTAGATATTGCGTAAACATCTCTCTCTTTCTCTTTCTCTCTTTAGGTATTGCATGAACATAATGTTCTACCTCTACCTGAAAGCGTCAGGTCTGCCTGTCAAATCTCACCCAGTCATCCAGCGCATAGTTCAAATCAAAAAGGTGAGAAGGAGATCACACGATTCGCTTAGAAATCATGTGATTGTCATGTGACTTTCTCTCACAGATGATTGGTCAGTTGGAGCCACTGGCCAGCGAAATGCAAGGACAGATCGAGGCTCTTTTATCCTCTCTGAATTCTGAAACACCAGAGGAAAATCCAGCTATGGACCAATATTCAGCCGTGGAAGATGGTGTTAGTAAAAAGCCACGAAAGAGAAAACAAGGAGTGAGAGAAACGGAAATTGAAACCAAGATCAAATCCGTGAAGAAGAAAAGTGCCAAAATTTCTGGGGCGAGTGTCCAGTCTGGGTTAGTTGAAGAGGATCCACTGGATTACTATGACAGGGTTTTGGAAGAGAAGAAGAGAAAGAGAGAGCAGAGGAGGGAGAGAAGAAGAAAGGAAGAGGCAGAGGGAGAGAAGGAAGCCGACCTTGATGAGGGAGAAGATGGAAAAAGAGCCGTCACTTACCAGGTTTAATAGTCACACTCTCAGGGATTTTTTTCTATAAAAGACTTTTTTCTCTTTGACTTAAGGGTTTTATCTTGTTGACGGGATTTTTCTCCTGTTGACTTAACTTTTGTTGTCCAGATTTCTCGCAATAGAGGGCTGATTCCACAGAGGAAGAAGGAGCTGAGAAATCCTCGAGTGAAGCATAGGAACAAGTTCAGAAAGGCCTTGATCAAGCATAAGGGCCAGGTACACTATATACCTTTTGTGTGCTCTACAAAGTAATTGGTTTTTGTTGTGCTGTGCAGGTGCGTGAGGTAATGAAGGAGCTCCATCGCTACGGAGGTGAATCCTCTGGCATCAGAGCCAACGTCTCACACAGCATCAAAATCAAATGAACCAACTTTACTCATATAAGCCATAAAACTTATCTTCTTTTTCACGTGTAAGAGAGTGTTGCTACATTGTAAGGGTGTCTGTTTATGTCTTGCCCTGATTCCATGTTGCCATTGGTCTGCAGTCCATTCCGTAGTACCTGTTCCATTCCATCAGGCGACATGAAAGTAGGTCTGGTTCCGGTATTTCCACTCCGGTGGAACGGATTAGCAACAGAGTAGATTTTGAGATGGTGGCCAGTAGTTCTCACCTATTTTCAGCATTCTTACCACCCTTGGAGGTCATTCTTTCGCCTCTTGTGACTGAGAGCTCTGTGGAGGCAGAGTTTGTAACCACCAGACCAGTGACTGGAGTGAGGTGCTACCTCAGATATGGGAACGAAAATGACTACAAAGACTTTAAGTGAAGATTTATGCCCACAATCAGCAAAGTGACAGTGCCACTGCTAAGATAGTGGTCACAATCTAACTGGAGTGTAGTGAACCTAGACTAGTTGAAACTGTAGGCTTGTAAGTAACTATTCCTAAAGTACATATGTGTTTAGAACTGCGAGGTTCCTCAAGTTCAAGCCAGCTGTTTGAATTGTGAGTGTAGTCACAGTTCGCTTGTCATAAAGATGGACAAGGGCCCAGCCGTATACAAACATGATTATTTCAACAATGATAGCTTTTAAACGGTAATGAAGTTCTATGACACTGAAGAGAATTAATAATATACAACAGTAAGTTAGAACATGCAGGAGAAAGAGACTGCTGTTTATGATGTCATTCCTGGAGATATGTGACTCTACACTCATGTACAATGGCGACTGCACCTGTCACAATAATTATTGTCTGTCTCTAGAGCGCACGCGCGCAATAACATCGTACGCCGCGCGCCCCCGGAAGCGGAAACAAACGTTTGGTATAATTATACTTTAGTAGGCGATCGCGAATGCATGGCATTTTTGGCGAGCGGGAGCGAGCACACAATCACATTAGCCATCATAGCCTATCAACTTGAACCTTAGAACCACGAAGATTGGAAAGAGGTATATACAGCCTCGGTCAGGTATCGAAGAGTGCAGCGAATACCAGCGAATAGATAGATTTCGCATCGATATGACAGCTAGGCAGCATGTAATTGGCGAGCGGGAGCGAGCTAACCTACCTAGTGGAATGGCGTGGAATATCTCCTACGATCGACGACCGTACGTCGTCCAACTGCGCATGCTCCAGGATTACGCGCTTCTTTTTATCCGAAAGGATTTCCAAATTTCCCATGCTGCCTGCCTGTGATGATGTCGTGCATATACATGTGCGTATAGTGCGGGGAAGATGCCCTTCGTCGTCGAAGAGAGTGGGAAAGAGAACGTCGTGCCCGTGAGACTCCGAGCAGAGAGGCTCGTTTGTATCAGCGTCGCTTTCGTGATAGGGAACGCGCAGATTTTTACACTCTGCCTGAGCTGTCATATCGATGCGAAACATATCCAGCCAAAACAACTCTCGTTGGCATTCGCTGCGCTCTTCGATACCTAACCGAGGCTGTCTATACTTCCTTCCAATCTTCGTGATTCTAAGGTTCAAGTTGTAGGATGGCTCGTGCAGATAGAGTCATTGTGTGCTCGCTCCCGCTCGCCAAAAATGCTATGCATTCGCCTACTAGTAAAGAATAAGCGCGTTCCCCGTATCACGCAAGCGACGCTGATACAGCCTCTCTCTGCTCAGAAGTCTCACGGGCACGATGTTCTCTTGACCTCTCTCTTCGACGACGAAGGGCATCTTCTCTGATCCATGATTGAGAGCTACAAGCGTATACACTATACTATGCCAGGCATGGCAGCATGTGAAATCCGCAAGCGCGTAATCCTGGAGCATGCGCAGTTGGACGACGGACAGTCGTGATATATGAGGAAAATTCCGCGCCGTTCGTATATTATACCACTAGGTTAGCTCGCTCCCGCTCGCCAATAATTCCACGGCTCAGCTCCAGCTCGTACATTTTCACTCAGCGATGGATTCGAGATTTGTGCTTGCGTTGAGTCTCCTCTGTAGTCTGGAGGTCGACTGTGAGACTTTCCCTTATGTCTCCATATCCACGGGAGCTGGGCTACCTAACCATAGTTATGTAGACCTTGAAACAGTGGGGACAGATAATAGAACCAGTGTTTGGTGTCGCACAGATCTGATGACATGTTGTACAATTAATAATGGTCCTCATCGTGGACAATGGTTTCCCCCTGATGGTGTAGCTCCGCAGACAACAGGAGATATTTATGTCGCTGAATTACAACAGAGAGTTGATCTACGTCGCAGTAATAGTGCTTATTCTCCAACTGGTATATATCGTTGTGAGATTCCAACAAATGCTGTCCATGATGATACAGACATCTCAGTGAGAGCCACAGTCTATGTGGGACTGTATACCACTGAAGGTAAATGTTTTAGCTAAGTGCATCAGGATATGTTAAATTGCTGCAGAAACCATATTTAAAAATCCTTCATGACTAATACTTATAGTTATGGTAGTCTCTTTCTTCTACAAATAGGAGGGAGTGTCTTAATATCTGGAGGAGTGACATTTGACTCAGTCCAGCTGACCCTCACCTGTATCTCCACTGGTGGACCTGCTACCACTGTCACTTGGACCAGAGACTCCACCACTGTCACCCAAGGAACCCAGACTGTGTTAAATGACGCAGTGACTGCACAGTACACCCACACTCTGACTGTGACTGCTTTCGGAGCATACACATGTAATGTGTCTAATAACAAGCCATCATCTTATTCAGCTAGCATCACATTAGGTATATACCCTATTCCCCTTTGTTATAAATCAGAGTAGTTTCACTTCAAGTTTGATGTTTCTTCAGATCTTTCACCTCCCACTGGTGTGTCAGCAGCCCAGGAAGGACCTAGAAGTATTGAAGTAACCTGGAACCCTCCTGTTTCTTCATTGAATGGCATCACTGGCTATGAAATCTCCTACTCTGGGGGATCTGCGGGCAGTGTGAATGTTTCTGGCGAAAATACTAACAGCCACACACTGACTGGTCTTACTAATGCAAGGATCTATACCATATCAATTGTAGCCACATCATCAACAGACCTAGTCAGTGAAAGTGTTGCTACTACCACTGTTCGCTTGGGTAAGCAGGAATAATACCAACATTTACAATTTTTCATAACTGTTTTTTTTTCACAGTTCCATCTGCTCTTGTTCTGTATACATCTCCAACAGCTACAGACACTACCATCACTATTGCTGGTAGTGTTCCCACTGGATCAGTTGTGACTGGCTTTGTAGTCCATTGGCAGAGAGACACTTCAGTTGGCTGCTCCCCTTCAAAGCAGCGGTTTTTTACTGTGAATGAAGGTTTTAGTGGTTCGTACGAAATAACTGGACTAGAGCCAGGGAATAGGTACACCATTACTGTGACAGTCTTCAATACAGCTGGCCGTGCTCCAGTCAGTAATGCTGTAACTGCAACAACTATGCAGACAAGTAAGAGGCTCAGTCTATATTGTGTGACTTATTCATTGTTGTTCTACACAGATCCTACAGGACGTCCCACTTCAGTCAGACGTGGTACAGTCACTGCAAGTAGTATTACTGTCCATTGGGGAGAGGTGTCTTGTCTTGACCGCAATGGAGAGATAACTGGTTACAGAGCACAGGCTGTGAGAAATGGAATGGTGGAAGGAACTGCTAATGTCAGTGGTGATGCTAGACAGGCTACAATCTCTGGGTTGTTTCCATCAACATCCTACACTGTTCAAGTGGCAGCAATGAATGGTGCTGGTACTGGACCATACAGTGGTGTATCTGTCAGGACTAATGGTGAGTTTCGGGCCCAAAAGTAAAGTATTATGTGTGGAAATAGTGACTGAGTCTCAATGATCAGTGAGGGAGGAGAATATTCTAACAGTGTAGGCAAAAAGCCATTCCTAAGGGTCCACTAACTGCTGAGACATGAAGGCATGTCCACTACATCCATTACCTACACTTTATACACCTGTTTTGCATGCCAATGTGTTGGCACAGGTTTTCTCTGTCTTAGGATAAACCTTTCTCAACAGGTGGATTAAGTACACAAGTTATCTCCCCATCCCATACATCTCTGACCATCTCATGGACACTGGAGGAGCCTTTGACAGCTACTGGCTACACCATCTCCTACTCCAACACTAACACTGACTGTTTCACTGACTCCAGAAGTGATACAACTACTAATACTAGTAGGACATATCAACTAACTGGTCTAGAGGAGGGAACTCAGTATTCTATCATACTCACTGTCACTCTGACTGGGGGAAGGACTGAACAAAATACTGTCACAGGCACCACAAGAACTGCTGGTCAGTCTATCTCTCAGTCTACTTTGACCTCATTCTGAACACTTCACTCTCACAGCTCCGTCTGCCCCTCCTTCTTCTGTGAGGTTGTCAGTGGTCAGTTCCGCTAGTATCAACGTCAGGTGGGGCCCAATGGACTGCAGGCATCAGAATGGAGAGATAACAAGCTACTATGTGAGGTATGGGGAGAAAGGAGGTCGCCAGACACCCAGGTTTCTCTCTGGAGACTCCAGTGGAGGAATGACCACACTCAGTAGACTGACTAAACAGACAGTCTACACAGTTGAAGTGGCAGCAAGGACCAGTGCTGGTACTGGAGTCTACAGCCAA
>CASHTH010002242.1:0-25987 GCA_030341885.1 Geodia barretti
TATGTCAGGCACAAGGAGAGATACTTTTACTCACTACCGAGAACTCTTTGCTGTACGGCTTTGCTCCTACCACACACCATATTATATTGTACGTTAGATTTTTGTCTCCAGATCTGAAGTAGCTATGAAACACCTAGAGCTAATCAGAAGCCAAGAATGTCCTTTATAGTATATATCACAGGAGAAAGCCATCCCAATCACCATCTACACAAATAAGCCAACAGAGTTGAATGAAAGCAAAATATACGTGAAACACCTGCAAACGTAACTTGACCACAACATTTCGACTGTCTATTCATGAACTTTCTGTCCACCTACTTTTTGCTACCAAGTAGCTACCGTGGGAATGGGTGAGTAAGTTTTATTTTCAATATCAGGTAACAGGACATTTCAGTGCTCTTCAACTGAGGAGTACCTTCTCATTGATGCTCTGTGTAACGGTGTCAAAGACTGTGAGAATGGAGAGGATGAGACTAATGTTCTCTGTGAGAGTAAGTAATATAAACACTCCTGTATAATGTATGCCGAGTGTCATTGATTACTATACAACATGATAGTGTTGGAGTGTCAGCATAAAAGAAATGGTGTTGTGTAACTTTTGTGCCTTTGCTGTGTAACCAACCACTCCACATTACTTTCTGTTTTGGTGTTTCAAGCCATCCCTGTATGACTCTTCCACTTGTGTGTTTTACAGACAAGTGTCTCATGCCATACTACGGAGGATGTCCCTACAATAGGGAATGCATTCCGTCTGAGACTGGTGTCAGTTGTGGCGACTGTCTGCCTGGGTTTATTGAGTATTCAGATGAGTATGCATAGGTATTTTGTCCAAATCTTTGACGTGCTTGGGATAATAGTTTAATATTTCATTTCCAAAAGTGAGAGCTGAATTTGATCAAAATAACTATTATGGAAGTGCAATGGATGGAGTCACCCAAGACATATGTGTAATTTTAGGTCTTCAGCAAACCCAGTTCGATATGGGAGAGGATGCTTTACCTCCTATCCATGCATCTATCATTACATATGATTCTTTCGGTAGAGAACCCCAAGGTATAACTCTAACTATGGCATTATGCTTAATTCTGTTTACATTAATTTCTATTGCAGGACTAACAAACTCCAGTTTGTACTTTGTTATCAGAACAAATCAAACACAGTACTGCTTTCGCTCTCAGATAGTTTTGGCCATGTTTACTGCTCCAGTAGATAGATACAGGATTGTTCTGACTGTTACTACTCTAGGCGTGCGCTATGTTGAAGTTGCGAGACTGTTTATATATGAGACCATATCTTACGGTATGCCAATAACATTATATTCAAAGAGAAACCATCTTCATAGTGTGTGTCATGTTGCATGCAGATGTCACTGCTGTCTTCTATCCTAATACCTTGACTGTGAGAGAGGATGCAGAAAGGAGACTAAGAGTTTGCATTTCACTTGTGTCTAGCAATTCGTTTGAGAGTCCACTAATCGAAGCTAGCAGTGTGTCTATAGTGATATTCAACGACACATCGTCCTCATTAGGTATTATTATTATCATAGCATTCTATATAAGTGCACAGTTGTGGCTACATGTGTTGTTTTTAGATTACGAAGGAATGGATGAATCAATCGAGACTCTCACTTATTCTAAGGCTAAGGATCAGTTTGTGACAAATAGTTCCTCTAAATCAACTTACATGGAATGTTTCCGTTTGAAAGTTGCCAATAACGACCTTGTGGAAGGAAATAAGACTGTAGTGCTGGGTCTGGCAAGCCCAACTGGTGTCATAACACTGATTCCTGAGAGAGCTGATTCCCAAGCTACAATCACGATTGTTGATGATGATCGTAAGTGTGAAATATATCTTTTACAGCAGTACCATACTAATCTCCTTGCACAACACTTTTTTGTTTCTTTATGACGTACACTTCCAGATTACGTTACGGTCACTCGAGAGCATAGCAGGTATAATGTGTCAGAGAATAGATTATCAGTAGTGGTGTGTGGTGTGCTAAACACATCAGACATCATTGATTGTGCTGTAAACTACGAGTTTGAAGTCTCACTCAACCTTCGAGACATGAGTGCTGGTAGGAACTCAAAAGAGTGTGTTTTAGAGATAATGACATAAATTTTACAGTATACCGGAATGACTACGGACATTCTCCAGTATATCTGAGGTTCAGTGCTTGTCAGAATAAGGCATGTGCAGATATATCAATTCTGAATGACAACATTACTGAGTATGATGAATCCTTTGGCATTGTACTGGAGAGGACCCCGAACCTTGACAGTAGGATTAGTCTCAGTCCTGAGTCGCAGTTGTCACCATCATGGATGATGACGTAATCAAGTATGTGGGCTTATTTGCATTCGAAATCTAGCACTTTAACTTTTTTTGAGTTTTCTCATAGCACAGTTGACCAAAACTAGTATCCATTGGGTTTCAGTGAACCCTATGGCTGGGGCCTCCTGTGTAGTGTCCTCACTGCTCCAAATACAGAGACCATTGGTTTCATTGAAATCCCGTAGATCCCTCCAACTAGAGATCTTTATTACCATACATGTATGTGTCAAGTTGTATGTCAAACTGTACTGTATGAAAAACCTATCCCTTTGCACTCATTCATATACACTCTTCACACAGGTAGGTGATTGGCTTTAGTTCTAAAGAATACACAAACTACTGAGTCTCTTGGAGAGGTATCTGTTTGTGTTAAGATCCTAAACTCATTAATGGAGAGGCTTTAGAGCCATTCTCGATTGCTCTACTACCTGATGAAGGTATACATAAGTGTAACACCGGACTATGAATATTTTCATAGTAATAACAGGGTTTGAGACGGCAAATGCAGCCAAAAGACTGTTACAAGACATTAGAGTTTGTGATTGGAGCATCAGTGGAGTGTCACAATTACAGCATTAAGGATGATAACATGTGTGAACTAGGAATACCTCAACAAGGCTTTTCAGATCAGACTTGCAATATTGCGACTGCGGAAAAGACCAATAAGGATAGATTCTAAAACGTTCTCTTGCAACCATTGTCATGACGATACTTCAGAAATGGAGTGCTGTAAGTTAGTATGTACAGGGGTATCATATTACTTCCTCATTTAAAGTATGCCTATGAAGATAGCGGTAAACATCGAGGGATACCTATACGTAAACATAGAGGTTCGGCATTCCATATTTCTGCAAATTTGTCTCATAGTCGTGAGGGTTGGGTTTGAAAAACCCAGTGTCGTCAGCCTTCTGAGAATTATAAGTCTGTTGAAGTTTGTGTGAACAGCACATCTCTGGAATAGAGGAGCAGTTTTTCATCAACATCACGTCTTCATAATGGCAAAAATGTACGTTGAAATATTTTAATGCTTTCAAAATGCCCACATGCTTTTACCCACATGCAGTTTAATGGCACCTATACCAGGAAGACTGTATTTTGAGGTTAATCAAACAAACTTGACTGATATCAGTGTTTCGACCTGTCTGTTGATTTACCTCAAGTGCCTCTGTCAATATTTCCCAACTGCACTAAAACTAAATTTTCTTTATCAGCTGGGAGAAGCACAACGAAGCAACCGTGTTCATTGATGTGGATAAATCAACAATGGATGTGGATGTTCAAATGCCAGAAAGATGTGGATGTTCAGCACAAATTTCATCAAATTCGTTCTCTAAATGGTGTGCAACTGTTGCAGCAATTGTACTAGTAACATGCTTGTCACTATTAGCTATTATTGTAATTGTTATGCTGTATAGGAGATGGAGACAATATAATCAGTGAGCTTTTTCACCTTTGTCACAATTACTATGAATCTGCGTTCTGTTTACATCCAGGCACAAAGAGCTGTGTGCTGTTGCCTCATGATGCTGTAATTCAAACGTTTATGATACTCTGGGTACAAATGAAAGGTTTGCTGATGCAAATGTTCTACTCCAGTTTTGATTACAGGTGAGAGCAGCCAGTCAATCAGACTCAACACCTGCGAGAAGAGCTACAAAATAAGAATATGATCTATTCAAAAGATCAAATACAGTTATCCACAACTGTGGGACAAGGTAGGGTTTATCTTTTCATGGCATTTCTTGCTTCACTATAGTGCACATGTATGTAGGGGAGTCTGGGCTGGTTTACAAAGCCTATATCAAAAGTGCAGTTGGAAACAAACTTGTTGCAGTAAAAACAGGAAAAGGTATATACATCAATTTCATTTTCGTGACTTATCAAGGAATATATACAACTGAAACACCCTAGCACTATTCTCTACTGTGATCTGGGAGACTGGCAAGGGAGGTGTCTACAATGTTGTCGTTCGAGCACACTAATGTGATGTCTCTTATTGGAGTGTGCATTGATAGAGAAATGCCCCTCCTTATCAGCCATTCATGATTAATGGAAGTATTTACACTATGTCAAACGTCACAAGGAGAAACTGCTGTTTGTGAATGAATGTGCGAAGGAAAAGGTGTGTAACTATAATTACAAAAACACTTTCAGAGATCACTTCATGATATTAGATGGAAGAAGCCCGTAGGATTATGCTAAATATGGCATACCACATCACCAAGGGGATGGAATACCTTTCATGACACAAGTTTGTTCATCGTGACTTGGCAGCAAGGAACTGCATGTCTGATTTAGGACTAGTTCTAATGTTCCACGTTTAAACTGTCTCTTTTCAGGATTGATGGAAAGGGAATCGTAAAAGTTGCTGATTTTGGACTAACAGAAGATATGTACTGCAGAAAGTACTTTCGTCGAGACAAAAGTGAACCTGGCGGTGAAGAGAAAGTCCCCATTAGATGGATGGCTCCTGAGAGCATCAAGAATGACATCTACAATGAGGCTACTGATGTTGTGAGAAAAATAAAGTCTTTCCTGGAATGTGCAAACAAATGTATTTATTGCAGTGGTCATTTGGTGTGACAATGTGGGAAATTTTTACATGTGGGAATGTGCCCTATAATGGAATACATGCCATGGGCATTCTCCCAGAGCTGGAAAGAGGAGCAGTTCTGGAGATCCCTGACAATAAAGCCAGCAGTGACGACATGTCAGTGTTTATTTGCATACCATTTTTACCAGCAAAGAGATATTGAACAGCTCCATTGCCTATTCCATTCTTCTAAATTTGAATATTAGTTCTTGTCATAATTACTGCAACAAGAAGCTGGCTGATTTTAATTTTTCATGATTGATGATAATATTATATTCATTTCAGATACCAACTTATGGGTTCATGCTGGAAGTTGGATGCAGCTATGCGTCCCAGGTTCAGCAGACTGGTTACTACAATAAACAGTTTACTGGAGAAGGATTCTGGCTACCTGGAGCTTCTAAACCTACCCAGTTTTGAAGCCTCAAGTTTACCTTTTATTGGTAAGTCATTAAGGTGACCTTGGATGTGTAAAGTTTGCCTCTGTATTGTACTGTACAGTCCTACCTGCTGTAGCTCAGTAGGAAAATGTGTCTATTGAGACTATTATGTATGACCATTCGTGATCCATGCAGTGTAATGTGCATGTGTAGTGTCCGTTTACTCCCATGTCTATCCTGATATAATGTGTATGCCTTGTACGAATGGTCATTCTTTGCCCTGACTCCATACGTGACATAAGGGCATTCTGCCTAGGCTATACAGCGGGCTAATTAGAACTCCTACTAAGGGGACTGTACTCTGTGTGTTGTTGTGTTTTGCAATTTTTGTAAAAGAACAAGCTAACAGTTGGTGCATGACCGATGATTTCATTACAGCTGAAGAGGAGATTGGACTTAATCCCAATCAAAACAAGGCCGTGAATGAAGGTGCAGACACACCCACTGATATCAACTCTGCTTATGGAGAAATAGCAGTATAGAACCTATTGTGCATCGTGTAGCTGTGTAGTTTACAATAATTATAATTATGCTTAAATTGTATGTATGGTGTTTACTTTGTTGTGGTGATAACCTAGAGACATGCACTACCTATAGCTACCTTTCTAAAGAACACTTGACATGGTAGAGTTTAACTGTCCCTATACTCTATTATTGGAACACGTTGCTCCTGTGTACTGATGCAAGGATTGGGATCGAGTCCAGCTATTTTCATCTGCCGAAAACACTTTAATACAGTCGCAAGTTCATTTCCCTATATTATGACTGGAAAAAGCACGAGGTTCTGTAGCCCTTCACTGTGAGCAGAAACAACCTATGAACAAAGGAAGGGTAACAAGAATTAGGGAGCTTGTTGGTACTCAACTGCTCCACCTGCAAAGGCCGGAACATCTGGTATCTTTTGACGTTAATTAAAAATAAATGTCATCCAAATTGCTTTATTATTAGGACCCACTCACCACAGTGCTGCAGAGTGTAGCATTGATTGTGGACACCAGACTAGGCTATTGATCACCTAGTCTCGCGTCCACACCCCACCCCTCCTCCAAGGAAAGAGGTCTCTACCAAGCCGCTCCGCCCACAATGGGAGGTGAACATCTGGTATCTTGACAGGGGAACCTAATCCTTGTCCTAAAGCTGTAGTATCCGAACCTCTCTTCTGGTATGCAAGGCCTTGCCTATATACCTAAAGTCTTCGGACTGAAGATGCACGTCATATTGATTGGCCGTTCTGCAATCAGATTGTAGATCTTTGTTTGGAGGTATCTGGGTCGATATGACAGCTAGGCAACGTGTGAAATAAGTGCGTTCCCCATCACGCAAGCGACGTTGATACAGACGAGCCTCTCTCTGCTCAGGAGTCTCACGGGCACGACGTTCTCTTTCCCTCTCTCTTCGACGACGAAGGGCATCTTCTCTGGACTGATCCTTCCATGATTGCGAGAGTACGAAGTTAGTTACACACAAGCGTACATGTATACGCGCACGACATTACGACAGGAAGCATGTTTTTTTAACGCGTAATCCTGGAGCATGCGCAGTTGGACGACGTACGAATCCGCGCCGTTCGTTCGTTCGTACCATTAGGTTAGCTCGCTCCCGCTCGCCAATATAATATAGAAAAATCGGCCCGTTGCGACGACTAGGGATTAGCAGTTTTCAAGGTATAAAGTCAAGTGACTATATCTTGAGTTTTACGATCTGTGAATACTGCGCGCGCCCTCGACGCGCGTGCGTTGACGCCTGTAGATACCCATGCGCGCGCGCGTTTTTTCGTCACCGTTTCGTCGTCATGATGGCTGAAAGAAGAAGGAGGGTGGGGTCCGTGAGAGAACTTAAAGAAGGAGATCACATCTTTGTCACTAATGCGCCAAACCCCTCTGAGAGCTGGTTGGAATGGCTGCGGAGTTTGAACCCTTCGCCGAACCTTTTTTCTTCATGCTGCGGCGGCCATATGCTGGTGGTAAAAACTCCTACGAAGGACGGCAAGGTCCGCGTTGTTCAAGCAACTGAAGTTGGAGCAAGTAATAAAGAAGTCATGCTCAACCCTAAATATATCAGGGTTTTGGAATACCAGTGTAGAGTGGCGGCTGAAGAGGCAGTTGAAAATGCGTTAAATAATCTTGACAATCCTGAGCACCTCAACGAAAAAGACTTTGTGACTCGTGCTAAATTTAAGTTTGAAGGAGAAAATTGACTGCTGAATGAAGTGAACCACAGAACTGGGCCCGCCTGCGAAAGTAGTGCTTCATTCATTACGTACATTGACCGTCACACTTTTTCATTATCGCACTGAAACTCTATATAATGCCAGCGTGAATCATGATTATTTTACCAAGGGGCAAAGCCCATTTGCTGAATGATAATAGCTAGATTTCTATAGCTACTAAGCTACCAGTCAAAAACCAGCCACCTTAGCAAACGGGCCTGCGTAGCTATAGATATAATTATACTATATACACAGCAGGAAGACTTGGGCCAAGGCTACTATGCTGAGCTATCTCTCTACGTATAGCTACGTACGACACGACGTTGACATGCATCACATGCCGGGTCTATTGTTACATATGCGTATGAAATAGCGTTTCGAGCCAAAATGGCCGGACGTTCTGCGGCGCCAGAATCAGAGAGCCCAATTCGTTCTCTTTTAGACCTGAAAACTGGAGACCACATTGTCGTGGGAGGTAGATTGAAACTTTTTTATGGACACCATCTCCTTGTCGTACGAGTGATCGATGAAAATCGTCTGTTAGTTATCCACAAGCTGGACGACGTTGGCTTTGTGGAGGAAGCGGGGTCTTATGAACCTCGGCAAATCACGGTGCTTAACTATGAATGTCCCTATGATGGAGAGGAGATCATCAGAAGGGCCAGAGTTATTTTTGGTGATGATGAAGACTATGGCTTTTTGAGAAGCAACTGTGAGCATTTCGTGAGGGAAGCACGTACGGGGATAAGATCAAGCCCACAGGTACAGAGAGGGATGAAAGGAGTTCTGATAGGGATTGCAGGAGGAGCTGCAACAGGAGCAGGGGTTGGGTTTTTGGGGGGACCGTTAGGTGCTGCAGTGGGTGTGGTGGTTGGTGGAGCTGTGGGTGGACTTGGTTTAGGGATAGGAGGAGTCGTGATTGGCGCAGCATCAAGCAACAACGCTTGAGATCCTGAATTCTTTTAGTACCTTGTGCAATATTTATGTGTCGATGCACTAGTTGTGTGAACTTATTGTGTCAATTATACTATTGTAGCTAACATGATTTTCCCTCAAAGAGAATAAATATAAGCTGCTATCCTACCAGAAAGTATACTCACATACTAAGACCACATTACTAAGACCATGGCTACTAAGGAAAATGAGAGTAGACAGAGTGGACTAGTGGCCTGCTGGACTCTGTTATTCTCAACCTAAGGCAGAGCTCCTAAATCAACTATATACTGGTCCATTTTGTAAAAATGTGACCGGGAACTAATGACTGCAAAATGGTGTTGTTCATCAATGTCTATAATATATACCATGAAGAGCTTCACAATCTGCCGTAGAGGGCAGAAAAAAACAAAATGTCTGTGAACACCTAAAAATCAGTGCTTGAACCAGTTTCAGTAAGGAGATAGTTGCAAAATCAAAAATCATGATATCTCGTAGCTAGAGATGGGCCCCATTAGTTGTTGCTCGTGTGTATGTATATATGAGCAGTGTGTCACCTGCACCATCCTTAAACCCTTTGGACTCCATTGGTATATATCTGCTTAAATAAGCAGAATATGATGTTTAAGGTATTAGTGCCTAGTATTATAACCCCATATAAATTCTTATGGAGTCATGGAGGCTGCCGAAAGTCCGTGGCTGATTAAGTGTTAAATATAGAGTGGAACGAACTACTGGAGTGTATATAATAATATACATCGCTGGATTAGCTCTACCCACTTAAAACTATTCTGAGCAAATCTTGAACAAAAACTTGAGGTTCGATAATGGAAAATCCTTATCCAGAATCTGCTGATCATAGCATACATGACCACATAACTTGGCATCTACGATGCAATCTTCAATAGGACACTTCAGCTTTTGAATGATGTGCAGTAATCACCATGGCAAGACTAGTAATTCAGGTTTTCACCAAAATGGGTATATTATATCCTATGTCACTGACTAAAGCCAAATGTTTCGGTAGCACTAAGCTACTTGTTTCAGCAGCATAATGAGAGATAGCTACAGACGAGGCGTGGTGATGATAGACATTTTTTCTCTTATCTGGACCTGGAAAATCATAGTGAACCTTCCTAGCAACACTTTTGCCTGAGTACAGAAGCACACTCATAATAATTGGGAAGTTGACTGACGTCCGGCTCGGCTCAAGTTGAAAACGCGCATACGCGCCTATAATTATACGCGCGGGAAATGTGCGCATGCGTTTGTAAATACGTCGCCCGAAGCAGGGTTGAAAGGTCAGGAAATTCCGCTCCTGCCCCCACGGCGGAACGCAAAGTTTTCCCCGCCGTCTTCTCAGGTCACTGCTAGTGTCTAGCTATCCTACTACCGCCTGGTCGACCCTCTCCTGTCTCTTGCTCCGTCAAATATTCCCGCTGGAGCGCGGAACGGCTGGACTGCGGATCGATCGCAGTTTGTGTCCACGATCGTGACTCACGATCGGAGCCGACAGATCATGGCGTTCAAGGTCGAGGTGAGCGAGAGCCGTTGCTCCTACCTGCACGTGGGAGACATCGTGTCGTTCTTTGCCGAGGGATCGGGCACTTCGGTCTCGGGTTTCATCAGTACACTCGGGTAAGACACCCTGCTGTACGCTCTCTGCACAGTGGTCTGTGTGTTTTAATAACTGTGCACACATGTAGTGTAAAAGGCCAACGTGCACGGCACAACTTTGTCGCGTGAGACAGAGGAAATTTAAATGTGTGAGGATGATGGGTATATATCTGGATGTTGCGCCACGTATCAATGTTGACATGTGCTTGCGTTGGCTCCAGTGCCAGGAGTCATGTATTAGTTACTTAGTAGGGACGGTAGCTTTTGGGTTTAGGCATGCCTACACACTACTTCATCCTAGCATATGGCATGCTAAGGTTGTTTATACATAAGTGTGCTTGCTGCGTTGCTGACCGTCAACATAGTCTGCATGTCCTTTGAAAAACTCGACACATACCAGGGCTCTTTTTGGCTGTGTTTGTGCATACTTAGTGCTCTCTTAGCTGCAGCACTGTGTTTTTTTAAGTTGGTTATGCACATATTATTGTGTGTGTGTGTGTTGGATAGTCCTCTTTGGTGATTTGAGATTTCCACCTGAAAATTCCTGTAGATTATTATACCACGGGTATACTGTTTTTTCCCGTCCATTAACAGTATGTGCGGTGGAACCCCCTCTCTCAAGGACACCCAGAAATGAGGACACCTCTCTAATTAGGACACCTTAGGTTTTTGTCTCCCTAACAGGAGTTTCTTGCATACATTTTAACTCCGTGGAAAGGGCATCTATATATATATATATATATATATATATTATAGCACAGGCCTCCCTGGCATTACTCTCCAATGCATTGGAACACAACATAGAAGAGAATTACTGAGGATTACATACGGAGGCTGAATACCTTCACTTGGCATCTCTAGTAATGTATGGGGAATGGGTGCAGTATAATACTGTATGTACGTTTATGCAGTACATTGTGAGTTGTCATGACACTCCCTGAGCCCATGACACAATCCCCATAATTGTTCCCCCGCCTGGTGTTACAGCTACAACCTTTCTTAGAAAAGCTCTTCATTTGCACAATATTGAAGTTATATACTGTAATCATGCCTCGTATTAAGTTGAATATGAGGATAGGTACATAACTTCCATTGATATTATACAGACCAATATCACGCATCTGAATTTGTACACCCTTATGATTATAGGGCAAAGCATATTATTTTAATGACCATTATCACCTTTGGCTATGTATGTATATATAAACCTTATCCTGTGTGGGAGTGAGTAGGTGGTATTGACATGCCTACTACATGTGTATACAATTACATACATATTACATATTATAGGTATGTAATTATGTGTGTGCATGTGGTATGCATATGAATGGATGCAGTGGTACACGTGGTATGTGACATATAGGAGGGCCGGTGTTGAATTTGGAGCTGTGCCCTCTATAACTAATTGCATGACTGGCTGGGACCTATGTAGTGATGTTCATTAGGGCACACTGCTGTTGATGTATTTGTACACCTGTGGCACATGGGAGAAGGGAGAGGGAGGGAGAAGAGGGAGGGAGGAGAGAGGAGGGAGAGGGAGGGAGAGATGGAGGAGAGAGGAGGAGAAAGGAGGGAGAGGGAGGAGAAAGGAGGGAGAGGGGGAAGGGAGGAGGGAGAGGGGGAGAGGAAGAGAGGGAGGGTGGGTTTGTGTTGTCCAAACAGTGGAAAGTGCCGTGAGGAATCTGACATGGATAGTTGGTTACCCAGGGGACCAAGATATCGTGTTATTCACCTCCTTGTATTACATCACACTACTGCACTTTTTGCTCTCTTGCACACACACACAACTTTTCCTCTGACCTTCCTCCAACCTCTCTGCCTCATTCTCTTCTTCTTCACCCCCCACTTGTTCTTCCTCCGTAGCCTGGTTGACGACCGAGTGGTAGTCAAACCTGATGAGGGGGATCTTGACAACCCACCCGCCAAATTCAGAGGTAGTCATTATACGACATACAATGTACCTTTACACACATGTAACAGCAACGAGGTAGGTAGAGCAAACAAGTCAACTTGACCCATCAGGACTCCGTCCTTCAGGGGAATTTTAAATTTAGAGCACTCTTGCACTGGGCCCTACTGTTTTGTTCTATCTTTAGTGACGTTTCTTAATTTAGCCATTACGTATTGCCACGTTCCCTTTTAAGTTTACTCCGTGGTGGTGATGCTTTATACAGTGGAACCTCCAAAAAAGGACACTAAAAGTGGCCAACGATTTTGTCCTTTGCACAGATGTCGTCCCTATCTCGGAGGGTCCCTTGTCATAAGTTCCACTCTAATGAATCATACATTAGCATTCATTATTTCTCCCATACTCTTTCTCTCCCTCTCTCCTTCTCTCGCAGACTCTCTGTTCAAGATAGTCCCAATGCACCGCTATTCAGCGCAGGAGCAGTTCCGCAAGGCCACAGCTACGGCCAGAAGTATGCCCGATGTCGTCATTCTTCAAAAACTGCAGGTCTGACCTCAAAATTTCATGTACAGTTGAACCTCGTTAATATGAACTACAGGGACCATTAAAAAAAAATTTCATACTAAAAGGAATTTCATGCTGTCAATATAAGAGCCGGGGAAATATTGTCATGGGCACATCGTGCAAGAATCAAAGATTGCTATATATAGAGAGAGATAGACTGCTGACTATACTTTATTTGTACATAATGTGCAGCTCTGATGTTTGTGTATTTGTACTTTAGGCTGCAGCAGATCAGGAGCGGAGTAGAAGTGACGAGGAGACGACCAAACAGATGGGTACTCCTGTCCTCTACCACAACACTGTCATTCAGGTATATATAGTGACACTACTGCTATAGAACGCCTTCATTCAGGTTTACTGCTATAGAACACCGGGTGCACGTTGCCCGGCAACTATTGGCTTGTAGTAACACCCACTTAGCTGTACACCACCAACAGCAGAGGGCTGAGCTAATCAACACCCACTTGGCTTTTCAAGCACTGTGCATGTATATACTGTCAAGCGCTTACACAACACTTTCCTAAAAAGGGTGGCATCCATAGTTACTACAGAGACGTGCACCAAGTAGGTTTGATGACTGAAAGTGAGCTCTATTCGCACTGCGCGCTCATAGAGCTCACCTTCCGCCATCAAACCTATACATAGTCACACTACTGCTATAGAACACCACCATTCAGGTATATATAGTCACACTACTGCTATAGAACACCATCATTCAGGTGAACATGTGAGAAGTTACACTATAGAATACAGTGGAACCTCTGAACAAGGGACACTATGGGGCCAACGATTTTGTCCCTTGTAGAGAGGTTGTCCCTATCTCGGAGGTCAAATAATACACTAAAGTATGGGGTTGAAGCAAGTGTCCTTTGTAGAGAGGTCGTCCCCATCTCAGAGGGTCCCTTATCGGAGGTCAAATAATACACTAAGTTATTAGCGTGGGGTTGGAACAAGTGTATGATAGTGACACCACTGAAGCAGGACTGCAGTGACAATGCATGTACATAGTTTACTCTTAATATTGGTTTACAGTTCTTCTTCTTCTGTGTCAGAGTCATCCTTTCTCTGGGGATTCTCAACATATTCACAACAATTGGAATTCCCAATATGCACCGACTACTGCTTTCAATTTTCATTTTCTAACAATGTAGCACAAATGTTTGTGACTAACAATTCAGGCAGTCTGCAAAATTATACACAATTGAGAAATGTACCTTGAAAATTACTTCTGCGCAAATCTTGCAAAATCTAAAGGCTAGGGCTAGGGCTAGGGCGTTGGCATTGCAGAGTACTTAAAAAAAACTTGCATTGTCTAGTCGACATAACCCTTTGTATTATGGGCTGAAGCTGTCTGGGATGTCATAAAAATTATAACCACAGCAAATGTGCGGAAAACAGTAATTACATTGTAAAAGTCCGACATAATCAATTAGAATTTGTTTCACATTAATTTCAGTTCGTTTACTGCGCTGCTTGCCAATAACTTAATATTATCCAATTTAATTCACACTGGTACTTAAATGGTGCCACGGTACTTAGTAATTCAATGCGAGTTAGTGTACACAGGGTGTCAATGCAACTGTACCTATCAACAATGACTGTCGGTGGGGTGGACTCGAACCCATGACACTCTGCTCTCTAGAGTGTTAAGCTACCAGGGCAGCTAATCACGAGGTCCAAGCAATACAACACAAGGCATTTATGCTGCACATTTTCGTGCATAAGAGTGGCCTTAGTTAAGTCTTCGCGTTTTTACTTTACTTTGTATGTGGCATTTTACTTGACCTTGGTTCTAGGTTCTCTCTTTTTTAATTACTTTACCTTTTTTACAGCGTTCTGCTTTACCCTCGTTCTCCACAATGTTATTCGTGTTGCAGTTGGTTCATGTGAAGAGCAACAAGTACCTGACGGTGCAGAAGAGACTGCCGGCTCTAGTAGAGAGGAGGGCCATGAGAATCAGCCTCGACAACCAGGGAAGTGAGGTGAGCACTCTTCTTTCAGCCCTGCATTTCCCTCGCAGGTTAGCCTCAATCCACCTCATACATAGTATTTTTAAAGGCCCAGGGCCCTGAAAAAGTCTTTTTTCATTCTTGCCCTAACTCTGGTCGCCTCTCCTTCTCAGCCTTTTTCCAAGATAATAATAAGGAAGTCAGGCTTTGCACGCAGTCAGTAGAGCGCGCGCACGAGCGGCCTCAGTCGGACTGTTTACGCATTGGCTGGCAGGCGCGAGGCAAAATATGCGCGTGCGCATTCCTAGTAATAAATTACACTGATTTGCTCTCACTACCAAGCCAATCATGAATTGCTATATACTGTACTTCTTTCTTGATTTTAGGGCTTTTGTTATATATGCCCCAGTACATGACGACTTACTAGTCCTACCTTGTTGTGTGCAACTGTGTTGTTTGTGTCTGTGTATGTGTGTGGGTGGAAGATGGGGATGGAGGGTGACTTCTGGTTTTCTTTCTTTTCTATCTCTGTTGCTAGTATGCTATAAATATACTTTTCATGTCTAGTTTTACTCTCTGTGGCTGTTATTCTCCCCTCCCCTCCCCTCCCTCCCTCCCTCCCTCCCTCCCTCCCCTCCTCCCCTATCATGTCCTCTCCCCTCCCTCCCTCTCCTACCCGCCAACCAACCCAGGCTGCGTGGTTCATACTGACTCCAGTCTACAAGCTAAGGTCACCTGGAGACTCTGTGAGTTCACTACACCATCAAGAAAAATATCCACCTCTACCTCTCTAGCTGTTCTCTTGGTGTAGTTTTCTATGCTGGGTGCAAGACTATCCACAACTAAAGTAGTTCTGCTTCATTTTAGTGCAATAATACCGAGCGAAGCGAGCCACCTTGTTGCCCGAATGCTGTTTTTCTTACATGTTACATGTAATGTGATTATGTGACGGGCACTGCACATACACATACTGAACGATCCTATGTATATAAGTGTATGCTCGAGAATTGAACGTCATTCTATAATATTATAAGTGCGAAAAAAACTGGACTAATCACGTTCGCAAAAATATGTTCCATTTGTGTAAAGACGCCAAAAACCCTCCATCTTGTGTATTACGTAGTATGTTCCATATTAAATGCAATGTTAATGCCATTGGTACATACTTGACTACAGAATGTGTGTATGTTTTCTCTTGGCATCACATGGTCTATTGTTACATGTGTAGGTTGTGATAGGAGACAAGGTGATACTGATGCCAGTCAATGCACAACAGCCGTTCCACGTCAGTGAATATTCTCTTCCTGACCACCCCAACTGCAAAGAGGTAAGTTTGTATCACTTTTATGCATACATATTGCTGCAGTGTCCTTATTTGGGGGTGTCCTTATATAGAGAGAGGTTCCACTGTGTTTTTGTATACATTATGTCTGTATATAGGTGAATGCAGGGGAGTGCAGTAGTTGGAAGATATCTCTGTTCATGGACAATAAGGAGGATAACCCTGAAGTCTTGAAGGGGGTATGGTATGACATCTCTCTTAAACTTATATATGTGCATCCTTTCATGTTGTGACCCGGTGTATATAGTATGATAGAGTGTTATGTTGGTGGGGGCTGTAGAGTTTTTGTGAAGCATACTCTGGCTGTGTAGGCTTGTGACTACCAAGAGCTGTTTTTTTTCCAGATAATTTCTTGTTTCAGTAATAAATTGTTGTTGTGACTCCATACACTAAGACAGTGCAGTAACACTTTTGACTGTACATAAAGGCTATTAAAATATACACATTACAGGGGGACGTGGTTCGACTGTTCCACTCTGAGCAGGAGAAGTTCCTGACGTGTGACAAACACGAGGGATCTCTACGAGTGTTCCTCAGGACCTCCGGCAGGATAAAGAGGACTGACGCCACCAGCTCCAAGGCTATGTGGGAGGTTGAAGTACGTATAATGCAACGTGTACTGTCGTATAAAAAAAATATGCCACAAAAAATAATTTTCTGTGCAATCTTTTAAAATCCTTTTCTTTGTTTTAGCATGTGTAATGTTCGCTTAACTTTTTACGTAAAAAGTTGCAGATATTACTTTACACATACTATACTGCGTAAATTTTTGCAGCTGCAACAATGTATGTATATACATAATATATAGTTTCCGACTAATTTTTCCATATTTTTTCCTCGCTGTCCACCCATCCAGGTGGTGAACCATGACCCCTGTCGCAGCGGAGCCGGTCACTGGAACAACCTGTACAGATTCAAGCACCTGGCGACGGGTCACTACCTGGCCGCCGAGGTCGACCACGACAGCACGCTGGACCCCGTGAGACAGAAACTGAAGGGCCAGATGGACACCGTCTATCATCTCACGGTCGACGACAACAATACTGAGACGTGGCTGACTATTTTTGAGCTGGAGGCCACCACCATACAACAGACAGATCAGACCGTGCCAAAGTCAGTTTGACCGTTCACTTGATTTGCCGGAATGTGAAGTAATGAATACCTACTAGCTTTCAATTGCCCAACCACCCAAAGTTTGTTGCATGGATGGAGAGGTTTTGTGGGATAGAACCAAACTGTTTGCAGGATTTTGCAGGGAGTTGTGACAGTATGCGGAAATGTACGAATATGGCAAAACCTATCTCCATAACTCAAGATTGTGTAAACACTATATATATGCCTGTAAGGTGTGGTTAGGGACCATAATTTAGCACATTACGGTGTGTGGCCAAAGTACGTGAAGTGTATAATAATTATACGTATGTTATACGTATTGCTATATGGAATTTCTTGCCATTGGGATTATATGTTCAACAGTGGGTGTTGCACGCAGGAGGGTGGGTCCTCCAAGAACTGTGGGTCAATTTGATTGACTCTCCTCTAAATTCACCGTCTGATTGTAATTGTATGTGAAAACTATGGGCAAATTAGGCACAACAAACAAATCAACTACACCTAGGACAGCTCTTTTTTCCCCCTCGTTTGCACGCACGTCACCATTTCGGCCAGATGTGTCACCCGTCAAAACGCAAATGGGGTGTGTGATTCTGTTTTGCAGGAACTCCTACGTCCGTCTTCGTCACGTGAGAACAAAGTCGTGGGTCCACGCGACCTCCATACCCATCGACAAGGATGCCGAGAAACCGGTCATGCATAAGGTATGCTGTGTTCACCACGCTGCATAATTTGACACCCCCTGTTTGTGAAGTAATCCTCATCTTAACATTCCGTTTTTATTGTTGGAGCTCTCCTCAGTGTCTCCTTTCTTCTCCAAACCTGCCCCCTTCTCTTCCTACCCCCTTCCTCTCCTTACACCCTCTCCTCCTTTCTCTTCTCCTATTTTCATCTTCCTAATGGGGTAACTTTCTTCACCCTACCCCTGCCTTCTTTTCCTCCTCGTTGCCTCCTCTATTCCTCCTCTTGTTCTCATTGCATTCCCTCACTCTCTCTTTTTTCTTCTCTCCATACACCATACACCCCCACCCCTCTCGTCTGTCATTTTTCCCCCTCTCTCCTCCCTCATATATATCTTCCTTCTCTCCCCCCTCCCCCTTCCCCTTTACCTTCCTCATCTTGCTCCCCCTTCCTCTCTTCCCTCTCTCTCCCTCTCCTCTCCCAGGTTGGTGCAGCACCCACGCGAGAGGACAAGGAAGCGTTTGCTCTCATGGCAGTTCCGCCCCAAGAAGTGAGAGATTTAGACTTTGCCAACGATGCCGCGAAAGCAATCAAGACTATCGCTACAAAAATCGAGTCTGGACAGCAGGCAACTGCCAACGAGAAGAAGTGAGCTCACAAATCAGCTTGTTTATTTTCAATTGCTGTTCTTGTGTGCCATAACACACCACTTCCACTGCACTAACCCATGCCCTGTATTATATGTGTATGTGTACGACTTTTTTGCCCAGAAACAAAAATTTACATGAATTCCCCCCATTATTTGAGCGTGGATCCTTGCCCCAGTACATACACACTGATTTTTTTCTCAGATAATAACCTACATATTGTTGTTGCTCACATAAAATAAGCTTCTGGGGTTGGCTCTCAAACCTTGGAATTAACTGGACTGTGGCAGAATGAAAGGGCTACATTTAGAAAATGCTATTATATTACATACTTCACTGGGCAGTATCGTTTAGTTCCATGTTTACTGTTACATCCATTTTCACTTTTCTCCCATGATGCATTGTGGGTATACATTATATATTAGAATATTGAACTTGCCCCTCCCAAGTATTGGGTGTGGTCTGGTGGATAAGGATTCACCCGCTTGATCATGAGGTCCCAGGTTCGATCCCTGTCTCTGTGGGTTTTTTTTCATAATGATGTAATATGAGTGTTGATATAAGAGGAACGTTTTTTCATCAGCTCTCGTGGCCAGCCCAAGTGGCTAAGTGGTTAGAGACGTGGGGACTGACACATAAGGTGCCCGGTTCGAATCCCGGACCCGCACTGAAACTGTCAGGTGGTCCAGAGCATTGGCTGGGAACAGCTCTGGTTCCTCCCCTTACCCATGAATCTACCACTGACCCACATACATCTCAAAGGACAGCGTACAGTTCGGCATAGCACTGCGTCCGTAGACGTCTGTCTAGGGCTGGCCCATTTTTTTTTCAGCCTTAGAATTTATTGCCTAAAACAATCCATGGAAGGGCTGGCCTTTTTTTCAAACATATAATTTTATTTTTTGCCTAAAACGTAAGTTTAAGTGGTGCAGTTAAATGCATGGCCAGTATCTGCTTTCAGGTTGCCCATTACTATTTTTTGACCTTAGAACCATGAAAATGGTGCAAAGCTGTAGTTTTCTTTTTTTCATGACCCAATATTGTTGTTGCACATGTACATAAGAAGCCTCTCAACAGCTCTATCGGATTTCCCATTATGATTTCTGGTACACACCGATTGCCCTTTATATTATGTCCATTCTGCTTTTGTATATATCCCCTTATATGTAAGTGACAAGTGTGTGTCACATAATAATTATGACTGTCGTATTTCCCTATGATGTGCCATAGGTACATAATTCGACTGATAGAGGATCTGATATTCTTTGTGATTGGGAAAGAAACGTCTCAATCTACCCAGAGACCTTCAGCTCTGACAGAAGAGGGAGAACCTGACAGAGACAGACAGAAGCTCGTCAGAGAACAGGAGGTTTTGAAAGAGGTGAGGGGAGGGAGGGAGGGGTGGGTGAAGGTTGAAGGAGGTGAGGGGAGGAAAAGAATTAGAGTTGGTGTCACAAAGCCAGCCATCCTGGAAATTGGCTACAAAATGGCCCCACAAGACTAGGGGGCATGGGCCTCGTGTTTACTGCACATGCACTATTAGTCAACATAACCCAAAAAGATTCCTTGCCAATTATTGAATGATATTCATCTAAACACTTCAGATCTTCCACCTGTTGCGGATCCCTCTGAAGGTGCAGCCCACGTTCCAGATGGCTGACCTGGCAGACAAGAGATACGATGCCATGCACTACCTCTTCTGTCTCTGCTACAGAGTCATTCAACACTCGCAATCCAACTACAGAAAGAACCAGGTGCATGTATACAGTGGAACTCTTCTAATCTGGACACCAATTGAAGTGTCCGTATCATTGAGGTGTCCCTATTTAATTGTATGAAGAAACTCTTGTTCAGAAAAGAAAATGTGTATATATACATATTAGAGATGTGTCCTCCTAGGGGTATCCTTATAGAGAAGGGTTTATATAAGCCTTCTCAAAATGGTTTGATGGTCTGTTCTTCCCCTACTTATGCTATGTTGTAGCTGTTGATGTGGGATTTAACTCTCCAGTTATGGTCAGACAATGTATCTTGATTGGTCAGTGCATGTTCACCCCCACGTGCCTGATTGTTTTGTCATCGTTGCACATGTCTCTACAACTACAGTCAAGATATTCGGGATTGTTGGTCAATCCGTCTTTCCTTTTGTGTGTTTGCTAAAAGTACAAAAAGCATCCAACACTATTTCGCCCACATCCACATTGTTCATCTCTTCGTATTCTCACCAATCAGCAATATATACATTACACAGCTTTGGCAAGCAATCCACGGTGCCACACACGACCGTTGGGCAAAATCTATTGGATGCACAGATTTTTGGCACAGTTCCAATCTACCACTGTCACGTACACAAGGATATCTTACTAGCGGAAATGCTATACATTCTTGACAGAGGGGGGTTTGCAATAGGCATTCCTATGTCACCTCCTGTCATGTACCGTTGATTGTATATGCCTGTGCCCATTGTTGGCAAGCAAAACAAGTTACTTAGTCACCCATGTTTTATTGCTATGTACGTGTTATATACATATGTACACACATATGTATGTATATGTAGCATAGTTTTAGAGCTCACTTAAACCGAATTGCGTGTCTTCTAAATCTTGTTGAATGAAATCATGTGTCATGAATTCCAAGTGTCTGCTGTGCCGTTGCCCTGCACAACCCATGCACGTGTGAAATCAAGTGCTTGTCAGTGAGAGTTTGCTCACAATATGTTGGGTACATAGCTCGTCAGCGAAACCTTCATGCTTTAGAAACCCTTTAAGTAGAGTCCTAGCTGTGCTCGAAACACCGCAGTGCGAGGCTCTTAGGCTTCTAATCCACATTAAACCTGTGTATCATACTTTCTGTCTAGTCAAAAACGTGAAATGTAGTATATAGTATGTGTGTCTAGTAATGTGTATATTTCCAAATGAAGCACCCCCATCCCCCTCTCTACCTCCCTCTCCTGCTTCTCCCTTCTTCCCCCCTTTCTCCTTCTTGTGTATATACTCGCTGTCTAGTCAAAAAGCCAAATGTATATGTGTGTCTTGTAATGCGTATGTGGTCAAACGAGGCACCTCCCCCACCCCCCAATCACTCCCTCTCCTGCTTCTCCCTCTTTCTCCCTCCCCTCTCTCCCTCCTTCTTGCGCAGGAAGAGATAGCCAACAAGTACCTGTCACTGATGCAGAGTCAGATAGGCTTCGAGGTTCGAGCAGAGGACACGATCGCGGCTCTCGTGAGGAACAACAGCAAACTGCTCGAGAAACACATCCACAAGAAAGAGATTCAGACGTTTGTGGACCTCTTGCGCAAGAGTCGGGAGAAAAAGTATGTTTTTTGCAGACTATATTCTGTAGCAAAAAGTTAGCCTCGCGTGCAGGATATTTTACCATAAAACTGTCTACTAGTTTTTTCACATGGCTAATTAATGTGTACATATAAGCCGGTTTGAATTCAACTGTTTTTCACAACAAGCTATATATATAATATAACCAAAAAATGGCCTTAACATAGGTTTTGCATAGGGAACTGTACATGTCTGATGCAATCTTTTGCAAAATTGAAAATCCGCCATAAATTCCTGCAAACAGTACGTACAGTCCGTGTTCCTGACGTATGTAGGAGACATGTGTCTATCCGAACAGAACATTGTTCTATCTTTAGCACCATTTTAAAATTATGTGATGTCACATTCCCTTTAATGTCCAGGTTCCTGACGTATATAGGAGACCTGTGTGTATCGAAAGGGATGGCCATTCAGAGAGTGCAGGCAATGGTGTGTGAGGTGGTCCTGAAGGATTCCAATGCCGATGTACTTATGACACTCAGGTATGTACATACATACATGTTGTACATGTTGTACATGTTTTACAGTGGGTCATTTGAGAGGCATGAATACATGTGACGCTGGCCGTGTGTATACTCAAACCATTCTGCATGAAGGGATTGTTGTTGTACATCAGGATTCTACAAACGGGTTGCATGAAAATCATCTTATATACATATATAGACACATCATGTCTAGGTATAATAGAAGGGCCCAAAAAATTTTTAACAGATATTTACTGCATTCATGACATAATCTCACTACATGTATATGCGCCACTTTTGTGTATACTTTTGTACAGCAACCGTAGCACTACTGCCATTGACGCTGGGCAATGGTTGAAACACATGTTCACCAAGTCATGTACCTATGTTATGTAGTGTGGAGAATGAGGAGATAGTGCTGCACTGGACCGAGATGGGAGTGGCCCACTCCAAGAGCCAGATGCAGCTGGCCGACGGAGCGAAGACGGGAAACGAAGACGACACGAAGAATCTCGACTATTTCACTGCTCAGTTGCAGCTGTTCTGTAACATGTGCTTCAACAGACAGTATCTGGCCATTCTCAAGATCAAGGAGATGTTGCCCATCGATATCGTACTCCAGTAAGCTTGTATATAATATTACAGCCGGGTGTACTTTGTATACATGTAAAATAACAGCTCACGCTTTACTTACATACTATATAGAAAGAAGGAAGAGAAAGAAGTGTGAGAATGAACAGCCTATATATATATCATAGCCCCATATAGATCTGTGATGCTAGGTACCCTGCCCATACTAAGTACTACCATATACTTGTTACGTAACTCGTAAAGTTTTTCTCTACGCAATGTATGCCACTCTTTTCAATCAATGAAGCTAGTGCACTATGCACAATAGCACGACACTAAATTGCTAGTGAATATGCTCATGGATAATGGACGTTTATGAGCGTCACGTATTCTAACTAACCATGCCTGGATTTTATGAAGTGTGACATGATGCATATGCATTCATTTACGGCAAGAATTGATCCTGGAATTTTTGCCTTTTACTAAAGCCCTTGGCAAATGGTAGACAAAAATGATGACTGTCTATCACTCATATATACATTAGTGTGTTCCCTTTGACAATCAGCTCGGTAGAGTAAAAGGCTCTTTTGCTGTGTTTATGCACGTATGTGTTGTGCCGACCTTTCTCTTCAGCTACACCTACTATATACCTCGCTGGGTCACAGGCTCATAGTTTAAGCATTTCGGGAATGCTCTCCTTATTTCCTTGCTAGAATGTATATCTCTCTTAGTTCCTTGCTAAAAGTATTCTTATAGGCTCCAGAGTCATACAAGAATGTCACGGATGTTGTCGATACATGTTGTTCCATGTGTGCAGGTGCACAGAGAACAAGGCACTTCCTTTCAGTCTGCGGGCTGGGTTCAGTCACATCATGCAGTGCGTCCATTTAGACATTAACCCTCAAGAGACTGTGAACCCGGTGGGCTATTCAAGACTGTGGAGTCAGATCCCCGACAGCACTACCAGCGTCAGCGAATACTCTCCATGGCTTGAGACGTGAGTTACTGACTCAAACACCCAGAGCTATATTCGTACGCCTATAGTCCATTCACGTTGAGAATGCATGTTGTTCTTCCGTTACTCTCTCCCCCTCTCCCTCTCTCTCCTCCCCCTCTCTCCTCCCCTCTCTCCTCCACTCTCTCCTCCCCCTCTCTCCCTCCCTTCCATCTCAGTGGTATGAGTGGTTCATCATTCATGCACGAAGTCGGAGCGGCGCTGGTTAGCAGTAAAGGTTCCAGTGGTACAAGTCTCGAGTGTCAAATGCCACCAGATGAAGACGATGCTCCCATGTCCCCTACTAATACAGAAGGGTAAGTACGGAGTTGTACTTAGTGTATGAACCCTGCTTGCACATGTAGGATTGTATAGGCTGATAAAATTCCCCAGTACCTAGCTTCATACACGTCGGTTGCCTAGGGATATCCAACAAGCATCAATGCAAGGGAGCTGAAGAAACGAGATATCAGTCGCTATTACAGTGGATCGGGATGCACATCGTATGTAGCATCGTTGAGGGGGTTTTGTTCATCTTCTTTCGAAGAGAAGTAGTTGCAAAGCCCAAAATAATTGCTGCCCTGGGTGGGACTCGGACACATGAACGTGTCAGTCTAGGCATGTGAAGGGGCGTATGCCCTCAAAATGCACAAAAAGGTCCATAACGTGCAAAGGCAAAAGTAATAGGTGAAGGTTATTGAGATTTGGCCACACACTCACTGAGATCAGAGTGTATCTCAAAAAATACTGTTTTACCCAATCGTTCTTTTCCACTGTACGTAGGAGTGACGATGTTCTAAGAGATCCAGCCCAGTGTCGAAGAGAGAAATTCAAACAAACCAAACACAAAGAGGCAGAGGTTTGTAAAATTGTACCAACCGTATAATTATACGTGTCCTGCGTATTCATATCTGCAAGTTTTAGGAATGCATGAATCTCGAGGTGTAAAACACAAGGCAATCAATTACACTACATCACCTTTTTGAGAGGTGCCCTGGGTGCATGCAAGCAACAGTTTGCGTTCCTTATCCATGTTTTTAGCCTGGCTGGCGTTGTGATTACTTATCGATGCCTTGTTTCGACAGAAGGCACGTATTTTGAAGACGATGGAGTTTGTGGAACAGTATCTGGCACTTCCTTCTGTCTGGAGCTTTGAAGACAAGGAACAGAACCTTTTAACCTATGAGGTAATGATGACATCATCATCCATGACGTAGTAATGATGTCATACTCCTGTGTAAAAATGGTGCTTATGATGATGTCGATGGAGCAAATGGTTGATATGTGGTACAATCTTGTCTTGTATCTCTGTGATGTCAGGCAGCGAAATGTTTTTAAAATGATGACATCCTAATCTATGATGTAATAATGACATCATGAGTTATCCTGTGGCTGTAGGTTGTGTGTTTGGCGAGGATGATGGTGTACTTTGGCTTCTACAACTTCTCGAAGTTGTTGCAGCTGACCCGTGTGTTGCTAAGTGGTCTTGACAACAAGATTGGCATTGCGATGATGTCACCTCTCTCCCCCACACCTGCAATGACCAGACGCACCATTGATGCCGGTATGCATGCAATAACCTAGCAACTAGTCTTTTTTCTGTCCCTTTCTATTGCAAGTGCCATTCACTTGACTGGTGTGTTAGCATATTTCATTTGTGAAGCAAAAGTTTACAGTTAGAATTAGAATTCAATTTTTCATGTTTTACATTTTCGTCATCTTTCGCCGAGGTTTGCACTTTAGTGCTTTTCTTGTCACGTATATACGATTACTGTTTCATATTAACATGGGAGTAGTACACATTCGTCAACGCCTAATCATATTTATTTTGCAGGTAAAGGGCCCGGAGAGGAAGGCAGTGCACTTGGTAAGCTGGTGCAAGCGGCGGCTACCTCTTTCTTCACCCACGCCTATGCCTCCGAGGACGACAAGGAATCAAAAGTACGAAGACGAAAGCAAACTTCTCTGTTGTACAATTTTTATGCTACTGGTTGTTTGTTTTTTTCGTACGCCGGCCCAGCAGGAAATTGGGTCTTTAAGGAGGCGCAAGTAGACAGCACTGAACTCATTGATATACTCATTGATTTGCTCAATCCATTTACATACATAGAACTACCCCCACCGCCTCCAGCATTACTACTACCCATGTACACAGAATCGTTGGTCCTTTGTGCAAGGTTACAAGAAACTTTAGCTCGCAGTGACGTCACATTGTGTCGCTTGATGTCAATTGCTTCTCTTCACTTATTCTTCTTCACGTACAATCATGCACTTGCAGAAGACGGCCAAGGAGGA
>CASHTH010002243.1:0-19324 GCA_030341885.1 Geodia barretti
GATTTTGGTCAAGTGTGTAATAATTTAATTAGTTTGCCAATGCACTGCTGTGCTAGTATGCCCTCAAGTACTGAACAGGCATCGTCCCATTGATGACTTGTTCATCTGTTTTCACGCTTCGGCGAAAGGATACGCGCTATGGACCGTACTGTGTCGTCTTTTCTTCAGCATCTCATCGTGGAAAAGGGCTTCTCCCAGAACACCAGCTCCGCCTACCGCAATGATCTCTCCCAGTTCATAGAGTTCCTCCAGCAGAACGGCTTTGATGCCGGAAGGCGTCAGGACCCCTTCGATTGGAGCCAGGTCGACATAGATACCCTGAACCGCTACATCACCGACCTGAAGGAACGCAAGGGCTACCGCAACGCCACCGCCGCCCGGAAAGTCGCCTCAGTAAAGTCCTTCTTCGGCTTCCTGGCCGAAAACGGCATCATCACCGAGGACCCCACAGAATCCATTGGGACCCCCAAGGTGGGCCGCTCGCTCCCGGAATACTTGACAGAAGATGAGGTGGCCCGGCTGCTTGATGAAGGCTACAAGCATGGCACCAACGAGGGGCAGCGCGACGCCGTCATGATGGAGTTGCTATACGCCACCGGCCTGCGGGTGGGCGAGCTCGTCTCCCTGAATACTTCCGACGTCAACCTGGAAGAGTCCTATGTTCGCTGCTTGGGGAAGGGCTCCAAGGAGCGCATCGTGCACCTGTATCCCAAGGCGGCCCAGGAGCTGCAGAACTACATGAGGCACGCCCGCATGGCCATGCTGGGCAAGCGGAAGGATGAAGAGGCCCTGTTCGTTAATCACAGGGGAGAGCGCCTGACACGCCAATGGGTCTGGTCGGTACTGAAGACCCGATGCCCACGGGCCGGGTATCCGTTTTTTAGGGTTAGTTTTTTTAGTTTTTTGGTTTTTTTTTGTTTTTGTTTTTTAGTGGTATTTTGTGTATTTTATTGGGGAGTGTTTTTGTTGTTTTTTTGCCACTCTTCCCTGCCCCCTACCCTGCGGCACAGTTTCGCCACCCACCTGCTGCAGAACGGCGCGTCGCTGCGACATGTGCAGGAGCTGCTCGGCCACTCCAGCATATCCACCACGCAGGTGCGTCACCCACCTGACCTCTACGTACGGAAGATGTACGAGAGAAGCAGGTCCGATCTGCACCGCCCTGCTAAACGAAAGAAATTGGCCCCGCCGGTAAGGCGGGGCCAATTTCTTTTGTACAGTCTTCGAAGCAGGACGGATGAAGTCGGCCATGAGGGTGGGAGCGAGACCTCCCACGCCTGGCGTATGGCGCAGGCCTCTCCACGCTTTCAGAACAAACGAAGCAACGATAGCGCTCCCATTTAGATGGTTTGCCAGCTTATGATCCGTCATTCCCGCGAAAGCAGGAATCCAGAGGTCGCGCTCTTGTAAGACGGAATCTACCTCGACCACCTGAGTTGGAACGCCACCCGAAGCAACCTCAGGGTCTTTTAATTCTCCATCTCCCTTGAGGGTGAGGGTTGGGTCTGTCCTGAGTTTGCCGAAGGGCCTGTCCTGAGCTTGCCGAAGGGGTGAGGGTCAAATCCTGCGGGCACATAACTTTGGCTACACCTGGGAGACGCCCCACTCTTACCCTCCCCCGGAGGGAGAAGGAAACTATTAAAAGACCCTGACCCGAAGCAACTCGCACTGCCTTTTTCAGCCCATAACTGATATAGTAAATCAAGAAAATGAGATAGTAAGAGCCGGATTGCCCGCATCTGCGAGAGCATCCGGTGTCCGCAGCCTCTTGGGGAGGTGGAAGATCATGGCAGGAAAGGCTCGCAGGGCTGCGGCCCGCCAGGGTGAACTCAGCCGTCGACGAAAGAGGAACCAGAGGGGCCCCAGCGGCGTACCTGCGGCCCCGGCCGAGAACGCTGGCAACGGCCTCGCCGTTGCCGCAGCCACCGTGACAGCCGGCGCAGCGGCAATTGGGGATGCAAACCTCCAGTCGGCACAGCCTGTGCCCCCGGCCGCTGCAGCCCAGGCCCCTGCTCCCGCCGCTTCACCCGCACCGCAAGCGCGGGCGCAGGGCCGAACGCGCGGGGAGCGCCCGGCGGCCTACAACTACGTTGGCGCAGAGCTGCGGCGCATTGCCGTGCTGTCGACGGTTGTGATTGCCGCGCTGGTTGCGCTGTCCGTCGTCCTCTAGCCATCTGACCGGCGCGAGTTACCATGCCACTGCCCTTGGTTGAACAACGGCTCCAGGCCACCCCGGAGCGTCCCGGTGTTTACCTCATGAAGGACGCTCGGGGCACTGTTCTGTATGTCGGCAAGGCCAGTGTGCTTCGGAACCGTCTCCGCACCTACTTCGGCTCACCGTCCAGTCAGCCCAACAAGACCCGGCGCATGATGGGGCATGTCCACGACTTCGAGTACATCGTCACTGACTCGGAGGCCGAGGCGCTGATCCTGGAAAACACCCTCATCAAGCGCTTAGCTAAAACAGAAACACACAAAAACTACAAAATAAACAACAAAACACTACCACGCACAAAAACCTACTACCCAACAAGACACAACGACGACATAAAAAGACAGCCCCGTAACCACGACCAGGCTGAAGGACGACAAGACCTATCCGTACCTGAAGATAGACCTGAACGAGGAATTTCCCCGCGTCTACATGACGCGGCGGGTCACCAAGGATGGAGCGCGATATTTCGGTCCATTTGCCACCGCCAACACGGTGCGCAAGTCCATGGACCTGGTGAAACGGTTATTCCCGTACCGCTCTTGCACCAAGAAAATAACCGGTACCGATCCCCGCCCGTGCCTGGAGTACTACATCAACCGGTGCGTGGCCCCCTGCACCGGCGACGCCAGCCGGGAGGACTATGCCAGAGTAATCGACCAGGTGATCATGTTCATGGAGGGCGACACGGATGCCGTGACCCAGGACTTGGAAGAGAACATGACCCTGGCCGCGGAGAAGCTGGAGTTTGAGCGGGCGGCGGTGCTGCGCGACCGGATCAAGGCGGTGGAGCGCGTTGCCGAAGAGCGGCGTATCAAGGTCGACTCCAACCCCGCAGCCGGAAGCAACCATTCTTGGCAGGCAGGTATGGATGTTATCGGACTGGCGCAGGGCTCCGCCGAGGCGTGGGTCGAGGTCTTCTTCATCCGGAAGGGAAAGCTCATCGGTCGGGATCATTTCTTCATGGAGGGAGCGCAGGACGACACCCCCGGCGTAGGTGATCGGCCAGTTCATCAAGCAGTTCTACGGCGCTGCGCTCACCATCCCGCCTCGAATCGTCACCCAGCACCCGGTGGAAGATCGGGAGGTCGTGAACCGAGTGGCTCCGCGGCCTCAGGGGTGGCGCCGTGCAACTGCTGTGGCCCCAGCGGGGGGTGCACAGGCAACTCGTGGAAACCGTGGCGGACAACGCAAGGCAGGGACTGGCCCAGCACCGGATAAAGTGGCTGGACAACCAGGATGTAATCCAGCAGGCCATGTCGGAACTTGAAGAGGAGTTGTCCCTGCCTCTGCCTCTGCGCCGCATGGAATGCTACGACATATCGCACATCCAAGGCAGCAACTCCGTAGGCAGCATGGTCGTCTTCGAGGACGGTCAGCCCAAGCGCTCCCAGTACCGGCGCTTTCGCTTCAAGGTCAACAAGAACGTCGAGGGGAGTGAGACTTCCGAAGAGCACTGCGACGAGGTCTGCGCCGCCGCGTTTCAAGCGCTAAGACGCCGCCCGCAACAAACGCCTCAGGGGCAGACGGGAGCACGGAAGCCGCCCCCGATACCGGTTGGGCAGCTGTGCCGGACCTGGTGCTGATTGATGGAGGAAAGGGCCAGCTCTCGGCGGCGCGTGCGGCTTGAGTGAGCTAGAGTGGGGACTTGAGCGACCATACCCACTGGCGTCTCTGGCCAAGGAAAACGAGTGGCTGTACGTTCCTCATACCCCCGAGCCGATAATCCTGCCCCGCACCTCCCAGGCCCTCTATCTCGTCCAGCGCATCCGTGACGAAGCCCACCGCTTCGCCATCACCTACCACCGCAACCTGCGCAGCAAGAGCAGCCTGGGCTCTCCGATTGACCTCGTGAGCGGAATCGGGCCGAAGCGCAAGCGGATGCTAATGAGGCGTTTCGGTTCTCTGAAGGGTATCAAGGAAGCAGCGCTCGACGAGATCGCCGCGGTGCCCGGGATGACCCGTTCCCTGGCCATACGTCTGAAGCAGACCATCTAGGTCCCCGTTCCGCCCGTTACACTTATGCAGGGCGGCGAATCGCCCTTTTCTTTGGCTCTATTCCATTGGAAAGAGCGTTTTTGCCTGGTGGGAAATTGGTACCCCAGTGCATTATGTCTTGACTAATGCGCCCGGTTAGCATATATCCTTTACATAGTGTTGCACACTCTTTCAGGCGCAATGGGTCAGAGATGGTAAAGTTATCCATATCGCTGCCCAACACCACACAGATTACACTTGAGAGTCTGAAGTGAGCCGGATGTGAGACCAGAATAGGAATGGTAGAGACGTAAAGCTGGTCTCGGATGTGTGAGCGGTATGACCGTGAACGCCGCTGCCCGCGAGTGTTAACTATCCAACCACGAGGGCTGTGGCTCATCCGGGACGTGGAAAAAAGTACACGAAAGTGCATGGCGCAGCGAGTATCTAATTTGGGGTTGATAACTGAGGGAAGAAGTTGACGAACGACGAAAGCAGGTGTAATCCAAACGACCCACATGAAACAGCGAGACTTCGCCGGCAGGGCACCAACGGGGCGGCCGCCGTCGACACATCAGAGTGTAGCATCACACTCCGCAGCAGAGCAGTACGAGACGCCTCTCTGATATGGCTATATGGTAATGGCAAGGGACGAGAGTCCAAATCGTTAAGCGCGCGGACGCGGGCCGAGTAGGAACATCTCCGACGACTCACTTGAACTGGGCCGCCAGCCACCCCAGGCACGGGAGGACTATCGCGCCTTCTGCCAGTCCCTCAACCCGATGGGCGACATGCGCCGGGTCGTGGTGGCAGCTGAAGCCGCCAGCCGGTTCTTTGGGTGGGACGGTGTCAGCGTGGACGTGCTGGGCGAACTCTTTGATGTCGCTGGCTGGCGACGGGCCAACAGTTTCACTCAGACGCTCCGCAATGCCGCCCGCTCCAAGTTCGGGTGGCTCGAACGCATCCCCGGCCGCTCGGGCCGCTATGCGGCAACCGACGTTGGCCGCTCCATTATCTTTGGTAACTGATATCTCAAGGCAGACAGGAAAAACCAGTGCTCCGAAACGTTCAGTTTGGCATGTCCGGCCCCTCTTCTCCTGAAGACAAACAGGAACCCGGTTTCGAAATCCTCACCACGGCACCCCGGGTCGCTATGGCGGTAACTCCCCATCCTGACGACTGCGAAGGCGGTTGCGGTGGAGCGCTCGCCAGGTGGGTCAGGGAGTTTGGCACCCACGCCATCGTGGTGATGTGCACCAACGGCAACAAGGGCACCTCGGAGCGCGACCTCACCCCTGAGCGCCTTGCCGCTATACGGGAGGAGGAACAGCTGGCCGCTTCGGAGGTCATCGGCGCCAAGGACGTGGTCTTCCTGCGTCATCCCGACGGCGGCCTTGAGGACACGATGCGCTTCCGCAGCCAGGTGGTGCGGGAAATTCGTCGTTACAAGCCTGACGTCATCATGTGCATCGATCCCTACCGCAGTACCAGCCACACCCATCGCGATCACCGCATGAGCGGGCAGGTGGCCCTCGACGCGGCATTCACCTATGCCTGGAGCTACCAGCACTTCCCGGAGCAGATCACCGAGGAGGGCCTGCAGCCGCACATGGTGGAGCAGGCATACATGTGGGGCAGCGAAGCGCCCGATGTCTTTGTGGAGATTGGAAGCTACCTCGAGGCCAAGACCCTCTCCCTGGAGGCACACGCCAGCCAGATGTCTCCGGTCACCACCGGGGAACGCATGTCCCGCATCAGCAACAACGCCACGAGGTTTCAGGAACTGACCGGCGTGGAGCACACCGAGGCCTTCCGCCGCATCCGGTTCGGACTCGGAAGCATCGAGTGGCAGTTCCTGTACTCCTGAACTAGCTGCCCCGGTTCATGTGCTCCACCGCCCGTCGGTGGCTGGTCAGCAGTCCGGGCACCCGCGCCGGGTCGGTGCGGCCCCATCCGCATTCGCTGGCCACCCCGAACGATGGGACAAACCCCTCGGCCGCCGCGATTCGAGCCGCGTCCCCGTCGCCGTCGCCGAAGTGGATCAGCCCCAGGATGAGTTCGGTGCCTGTCGGAAGATTCAGCCCCTGCAGCGGCCGGAAGTAGTCTCGGTCGGTCCGTTCCTTGGGCACCGGCATGTGGACGAAGTCCAGCCTCCGGTCGAGAGCCGACGATAGCCCGTTGCTCATCTCGACCAGAATCTCCATGTCCTTGGGCATCACGAGGTGCTCGTCGGCCGGCGACCCGTAGCACAGGTGGTACCCGCACTCCACTGAATCCGGCACCCTTCCTCCGAGGCGACCCAGCAGGCCGTACACCTGCTCCTTGTAGTCGTCGGGACGGTGAGAGAAGTAGTCCTCGAAGAGCAGCACTTCCTGGCACACATCCCATTGTATGGACAGGTGCTCGTGAGAATCGCGCTCAGTATCCCGTCCAGTGCCTCCACGCAGGGAGCGCTCTCTGTAGGCTGGCGATACGCCGCTCAGCGGCTGGGCTGACGTACATGTACCCGGTGGACATGGGTGTCGGCAGGGATACCTGGAAGCGGGTTTCCGGCCGGATTACACCCTCGTCTCGCATCCTGGAGTAAACCGCGTACGATGCCGACGACCGCTTCTGCGTATCCCGTCGTGGAAGCGTACGGTGGCGGGATCTGCCGACTCCCTGAAGCGCAGTGTACGGGGTCTCGCGAAGCAGCCACTCCATCCCACTGGTAGACCGCGTAGAGTCCCGCGTCCGGGTCCTCCTCCAAATCCGGATGGCTCCAGAGCATGTCGCGCTGGAACCAGATCCACCGGCGTCGTTCACCGTCTCGCCGTCGGGAAGTCCGTCGCAGGTGGGTCCCCAGCGCCTCGCAGACGGTGCGAAAGACCTCTTCCGTAGTCCGACAGGGTACGGAGCCCACCAGGTGTGGCGGTAACTTTCGCTGGCAGCCATAACGATCACAGCTCCCGGAAGTCCCGTATGATTCGCCGTAGTTCGGATTCGGCGGGAGGATGCTCTGAATACATGGTGAAGCTGGCCTCATCCACCAGTCCGCCGTAGCGCTGGGCAAATGCCCCGGCAATTTCGTCGTACTCGCCAGAGACGGCAAAGGCATCCAGCATCTCGTCGCTGACCAACTCCCCCATCTCCCCCCATTCGCCCCGCAGGGACATTTCGTGCAGCCTCTGGCCGATCTCCTCAAAGCCGTGCGGCGCCAGTACCGAATGGTAGGTGCGCGTGGAGGAGTAGAAAGCGATGCGGCGGCGCACCTCGGCCTGCGCGGCTCGCAGGGATGCGCGGTTCGGCCCCGTGATCAGGAAGCCTCCCCCGCTGACCGTAATCTTGCCACCGTCCCGCCCGGCGCGCTCCGCCCCCCGCGCCAGCGCCGGCCGCACCACGTCTCGCACGTATTCTGCAGAGGTCAGGCTGTGCAGCATCAGCCCGTCGGCAACCTCGCCGGCGACCTGGCAGTTGTATGCGTTGACCGCCGCCGTGAAGACTGGCGGCGCCGGGAATTCGCTGGGCCCTGGACTGAAGAAAGGAGTCATCAGGCTGAAATTGTAGTGGGTGCCCTCAAAGCTCAGCCTTTCTCCCGTCTCCCACGCCTTCCAGATGGCTTTTAGGGACTGAACGTACTCCCGCAGTCGGGGCCCCGGCGATTCCCAGGAAGTGGAAAAGCGCCGTTCTATATGGCCCTTCACCTGGGTTCCCACCCCCAGCCGGAAGCGCCCCTGCGACAGGTCCTGCAGGTCCCGGGCCGTGTAGGCCGTGATCATGGGCGATCGAGGAAAGGCGATTGCCACGCTGGTCTGCAGCATCGCCCGGGTCGTGGAGGTTGCCGCGAGAGTCAGCGGGATGAAGGAGTCGTGCGCGGTCTCGTTTTTGGAAATCGCGTCATAGCCGATGGACTCGGCCCAAGCGGCCTCAGAAGGGATGGAGGCCAGGGATTGGGACGCCAGGCGATGGGTCACTCTCATTGTCTTTCACCAGGAAAGCGGAAGCTGTGGGATTCGTCTGTGGGTGGGGCCATTGGGAGGGATTACGAGGTCATTTCGGAGTAGATGGCGTCGGTCTTTGCTGCCATCACGAAATCGTTGCGGTGCAGATTGCGGATCTTGTGGGTCCACCACGTTACCCGTACGCGCCCCCACTCGGTGGTCAGCTTCGGGTGGTGCCCTTCCCCTTCCGCCAGCTCGCCAACGCGGTTGGTGAAGTCCAGCGCCCCAGCGAAGTTGCTGAATTTAAACAGGCGGTCCAGCTTGGGAACATCGTTCCCGTCGATCAGGTCCCAGTCCGGCGTCTCCGGTTGCAGGGCGGCAATCTCGTCGGGTGTGACGCTGGGCGAATCGCGACGGCAGGCCGTGCATCGCTCTTGGTACAACTGGGTCAATGTTGATTCCTCTGTCCAGGGTCTGCTCCTGAGGGATTGCGCGTGAAGGCTATTCGCCGAATATATCCGCCAACGATACCGTGAATCCCTGCAGGGTTGTGGAAGTAAGTGAGTCCCCCTCTCCAAGAACGCCGGACACCTTCAACGCTCCATCTTCCAGCAGAAGCACCGCGACTGTGGCCGCCTCCGGGTCCAGCAGCCAGTATTCCTTCACCCCATGGCGGGCGTACAGTTCGCGCTTGACCGTCCAGTCTTGTCGAGCAGTTGACGGCGACCTTATTTCGACCACAAGGTCCGGCGCTCCTCGTACGTTGTCCTCAGTGATTATCTCCAGCCGCTCCTTGGAAACGAACAACAGGTCTGGCCGGACGGTATCTGTGTCCGACAAAACCACATCGAAATCGGAGTAGACTCTTCCCAAATCCCTTTCATCCGTGAAGAAGAACATCCTGGAACCCAGTCTCATCTGATTTCTCTGGTGAGCTTCCCTTGCTGAAGGTGCCATATCAAGCTCTTTATTGATCAACTCTCCGTCGATGAGTTCCCAGCGCTCCCCTTCCGGAGTCTTGGCGTAGTCGTCATAAGTCAGCTTCGGCTTGGGATTCTTGGTGACCATTGTGGCCTCCCGGATCACTGATCGCTACTTCGGACCGAGTTTATTCGATTTCCGCGTGGGCTTTCTTGACACCAATGCGACAACAAATCAAAACCGGATCGACGCCTGGGCGCCTGAGATGGATGGCCGGTGCTTCTTCGCCAGCATACCACAGCAGCCCTTGAGCGCCGTATTGGCCCGCGGTATAGTGGTGTGCTGTATGAGCCAATTTTCCGCCTACACCGTATCCATCCACTACGACCGGCGCCTCTACCGGCAGGACATCGCGGGTTCTATTGCTCACGCCCGGATGCTTGCCCGCCAAGGCATCATCAGCGATGAAGACTCGGCGTCCATCGCGGAGGGATTGGGACGCATTCAGCTCGAAATACAGGCGGACGAGTTTCCATGGGACCCCTCGCTTGAAGACCTCCACATGAACATTGAGCGGCGCCTGCACGACCTCATAGGCCCAGCCGCCGGCCGCCTGCACACCGGCCGTTCGCGTAACGACCAGATTGCCTTGGACATGCGCCTGTACACGCGCGAGGTCGTAGAAGAGGTTATCTCGGGCTTGCGTCAAGTCCAGCGCGCCCTGCTCGGCCTGGCGAGGCGGTACCAACCCGTGGTTATGCCCGGGTACACCCATCTGCAGCGGGCTCAGCCCGTGTTGTTTGCCCACCACATGCTGGCTTACTTCGAGATGTTCCAGCGTGACATTGGGAGATTTGGCGACTGCCGCCGCCGGGCGGACGTGCTGCCACTGGGTAGCGGCGCCCTCGCCGGCGTCCCCTATCCCACCGACCGCGAGTTCTTGGCGAAGGAGCTTGGCTTCTCCGGTATCAGCGCCAACAGCATGGACGCCGTATCCGACCGAGACTTCGTGGTGGAGTTCATGGCGGCTTCCGCCCTCGGCATGATGCACTTCTCCCGCATGTCGGAGGAGCTCATCATCTGGTCAAGCGGCGAATTCGGGTTCGTCCGGCTGGCCGAGGAGTTCACCACGGGCAGCAGCATCATGCCGCAGAAGAGAAATCCGGACTTCGCGGAATTGGCCCGGGGCAAGACCGGGCGGGTGTATGGGGACCTGATGGGCCTCCTGACCACGCTGAAGGGCCTTCCGCTCACATACAACCGGGACCTGCAGGAAGACAAGGAAGGGTTCTTCGACACTGTCGATACCTTGCACACGACCATCCAGGTGTTCGCGGCCATGCTGCCGGGGATGGAGCTACAGTCTGAGCGGGTGGAGTCGCTCGCCGGGGAAAGCGGGATGCTCGCGACTGACCTCGCCGACTACTTGGTGGGCAAGGGAGTGCCGTTCCGGGAGGCCCACGGCATCATGCGGGCCCTGTGCCGGCACTGCGACGAGCGGGAAATCCACCTGCTGCATTTGCCATTGGCAGAATACCGGGAGTTCTCTACGCATTTTGCTGCAGATGTCTACGACATCACTGCAGCGGCGTCGGCTGCCGCGCGGGACAACCCTGGAGGTACCGCCCCCAGCCGGGTGGCACAGGCCCTGGACCTTGCTGAACAAATACTGGAGGAAACCGGGAATGGCGCCTGAGAAAAGTGAGACCGGAGTTCTGATCGCTCCGTCCGTACTGTCGGCGGACTTTGGACGGCTGGCCGAGCAGGTGCAGGCGGCCACCGAGGCCGGCGCCGACCTGATCCACGTGGACGTGATGGACGGACTGTTCGTCCCCAACATCTCCTTCGGCGAGGTTGTGGTGGACGCGATCCGGTCGGCCACCCACCTGCCGCTGAACATCCACCTCATGATTCGAGAGCCCGATAATCTTTTGCATACATTCATAAAGGCGGACACCGACCAGATCCTGGTTCACGCTGAGGCGTGCCAGCACCTCCACAGGACGGTGACTCGAATCAAGGAGCAGGGAAACCAGGCCGGCGTTGCCATCAACCCCGCCACGCCGGTGGCTGCCGTTGAGGAGTTGCTGCCGATTCTCGACATGGTCATGGTGATGTCGGTGAACCCGGGATTCGCCGGCCAGTCTTTCATCCCGGAGAGCATCGGGAAGATCAGGCGTTTGAGGGGCATCATAGACGATGCAGGACTGGCGGCACAGGTTGAGGTTGACGGCGGGGTCAAGGCGGACTGGACCGCCAAGGATTCCGTGAAGGCGGGCGCCACCATCCTCGTGGCGGGCAGCGCCATCTTCAACAGCCAGGAGACAGTCCCCCAGGCGATGCAGGGAATGAGGGGCTGCCTGGCAGGTCTGCTTTAGCGGCCCAGCAAAAAAAATTGGCTGGTGTTGGTGCTGGTGCTGTGCTGTGCTTCGCCAGCTTCTCAGAAGATATCTCAAGCCTTGCTGTGACCCCCAACCGTCATTCCCGCGAAAGCGGGAATCCATTGGCTCTCACTGCAAAGTCCGCAATGGAACCATTAATTGATCGTTCTTAGATAGCCTCTTCGAGTTTTCCGGAAAATCCTCTATGGGCGCCGCACACTTTCGCATGCCTGGGGCCGCCGCACAGCATGGACTGTGCCATGGAGCAGGAAAAGGACCAGGAAAACTGTAAGCTACCATGCGCAGCGGCATGGTAGCTTTCGGCGTATCGAAGAATTGTCCGGCGGGGCTTGGCTACTTGAGAGCGGCGAAGGCCTTGCGCACCTTGGGGGACTTGTGAAGGGACCGCAGGCAGCGGCTGCAGATTTTGACGGTGACCGGGGTGCCATTCCTGTCAAGCGTCTGCTTGTGGACGTTGGCCTTGAAGCGGGTCTTGGTGTGCCGGTTGGAGTGGCTCACGTTGTTGCCACTCATTCCAGACTTTAGACAAAGCTGGCAGCGCATCGTGTTATCTCTCTATTCGCATCGGGCCCCCGGGTCGAATTCATACGAATCCCAGAGCCTAGCTTGTTACGGCAATGATTCAATAGGTTAGCACAATTCTCGCGGAGACCACAAGAAAGGCACAGGGCAATCGCGCTTTAATTATTCGCAGCCGTTCACACCGTCATTCCCGCGAAACATGTCCTCGTCTCGATCGGGGAGCGGGAGTCCAGTGGCCGGAAATTCCAGTGCTCTGCGCCCATCGGAGAGCCGTCAGCTTAGCCCACTGGAGACAGCCAACAACACGAAAACCCTGGATCCCCGCTTTCGTGGGAATGACGGCGCTCTGTCAGCCAAATGCGATAGCCCAGCTTGGATGGTCGCGCATTCAGTCGGTCGAAATTGGAATCGTGATAGAATGGTACATACCCTCGTTCCGCAGACCTGTGATTCGCATACCAAATTCCCCAGGGGAAGCTATGCCCAGCAACTTCTGGATGATCGTAAACAACGAGCGCAACTTCAGAATAACCCAGGACATGGGGTTCTCCGTCATGGGACTGAAGGCGCAGCACCGCCGCAAGGTCCAGCGTATCTCCGACGGCGACCGGATCCTGATGTACCTGACCCATATCCGGCGGTTCGTCGCTACGGCTACGGCCACGTCCGACTACTCCGAGGTTGACGACTCCACCTGGGAAAGGGAAGGCAGGGCCGGGTTCCCTTTCCGGGTCAACATCCGTCCCGACATCGTGCTGCAGGACCACCAGTTCATGGACGCCAATCTCATCGCGCCCAGGCTGGAATACGTCAAACGCTGGGCGCCCGAAGACTGGTACATGGCCTTTCAGGGTAACCTTCACCTTCTTCCCAAGAGCGACTTTCATGCTCATCGAAGAGGAAATGAAGAAGCTCCATTTCGGCAAGGACTACCAGCCCACTCCGGTCGTGCCTACCCGCACCCAGCAGCGCCGTCGCCGCCCCGGCGGCCGGCAGGGCCAATCGCCGCCCCGCAATGCCGGGTCGGCCCAGGGGGCCTCAGCCCCCGGCTAGCTCCCGTAGCGCCGAAGCAATCTCCTCCGCCACGACTGGATCCTTCTCAGTCGCTCCGGCCTCCGCCAGGGCGGTGGCAGCCTGCGGCCCCGCAATGCGACCCAGCGCCCACGCCGCGTGCCCGCGCACCAGCGGCTCCGCCTCACGCAGTGCGCTCGAAAGCGCCGGCTCGCTCCTCTCGTCTCCCAGGTTGCCGAGGGCAACACACGCGTTCCTCTGCATCCCGACCCGCTTGGCCCCGCATTATCGAAGTGCCCGCGAATCGAGCGCGAAATTCCTCCTCCGACATCCCCAGCAACTCGACCAGGTCCAGGAATGCCAGCCCGCCTTCAGAATCCGGGTCCGACGAGCGGCCCGTGGCCGCGGTACCGCCGGGAGGAGGGATGGGCTGCGCCGACGCCCTTGCCTTCCGGTTTACCGGGCATACGTCCTGGCAGATGTCGCAACCGAACACCCAGTCCTGCATCAGCGGGCGGAGCTCTCGGGGGATCGGCCCGCGGTTCTCGATGGTGAGGTATGAGATGCAGAGCGAGTTGTCGATAACATAAGGAGCAACGATGGCCCCCGTCGGGCAGTCGTCGATGCAGCGCACGCATGAACCGCAGGACTTTTGCAGCGGCGCATCGGCCTCCAGTTCCAGGTCGGTAATCACTTGACCAAGGAAGACCCATGACCCGAAGCCCGAGGTCAGGATGTTGGTGTTCTTGCCGAACCAGCCAATTCCGGACCGGTTGGCGGTAGCCCGGTCCAGCATCGGCCCGTCGTCCACATACCAGCGCGCTGAAATCGTTGCGCCAAGTTCCCGTTCCAGCTCCCGCACAAGCTCCCGCATCCGCCGCTTCATCACCCGGTGATAGTCCCTGACCCACGCGTACCGCGCCACTCGCCCCGGGGACTTCATGCCTTCGCCGCTCTCGGGCTGCCGCGGCGATTCCGAGTCAACGAAATAGCTCAACCCAAGGCATACAACCGAGCGCGCCCCTGGCAGCAGCGCGGAAGGGCTTGTCCCACGCATCACACGGGATTCCGTGTACCACGGCAACCCATCCATCCGACCCTCGCGAATGCGCTCCAGTGCAGCGGCCCGGTCGGCAGCAAAATCGTCCGCCGAAGTCACGCCCACGAGATCGAACCCGCACCCACGGGCCAGGGCGATGACGGTATCTTTCAGGTCACTCATGATCTGTTGGTTGCCGCACAACTGGCTGCCGTACAACGAGGCCGGAGTTCGTCGGCAATGCGAGGTCAATGTGAGGTATGGAAGAAATCCTCTGCCCCTCTCAGCCTAGCATCAAATACAGGAGGATTGGCTGAAAGTCTACACCCCTTCGCCCTGGTAACGCCCGCCGTAACCTTCCGCGGGGGGAGCAGCCATCCGGAAGAATACCAACTGGGCCACCCGCGAGTCACGTTGCACCCTGAATCCGTCGGGATGATGCACTGTCAGCAGCGACTGGGACCGCCCCCGGTATCCCGCATCCACACCGCCGTGTGTACCGACACCCCGCTGCGAAGCAGGCTGGAGCGGGGACGCCCAAGCGCCATCAGGTCCGTGGGCAGGTTGACGACCTCGTTGTATGTTATCAGGTAGGCTCCTGCGGATAGCTCCAGCCACCCCGATGCATCGAAGGCCAGCGGCTCAATGTCGGACAGCACCCGGTCAGCATCCGAAGCGCCGAGCTGCCCCGGTGAAAGGAAACGGGCCACCTCCTTCAGTGTCAGGTCAAGTCCGTTGGGCTGAACGTGGGAGCCCAGGTCTATATGTCCTTCGACCAACGGAATGGCTGCCGCGGTCAGGGCGAGAATCTCTTCCCGGTTCAGTGGGTTACCCGGCATTGCAAAACATCGCAAAACATTGGGGCGCACAATCGTGCGCCCCATCTCCGATTGCGTTCTGACCTTGAGCCTGCCCTAGTCGTGCATGAAGTCCTGCATGTCGGCGGGCAGTGGCTTCTCCTCGGGTATCTCGGTGATGATGGCCTCGGTGGTCAGCATCATGCCCGCGATGCTGCCGGCGTTTTCCAGCGCCGAGCGGGTAACTTTGACCGGATCGATGATTCCCGCCTGGATCAGATGGGTATACTCCCCGATCTCGGCGTTGAAACCCCAGTCTCCTTCCCCGGACCGGACACTATCCACCACCACCGGCGCTTCGTAGCCCGCGTTCGCGGCGATCAGCGTCAAGGGGGCGTGCAGCGCCTCACGCACCAGTCGCGCTCCCAGCGCCTCGTCGCCCTCCAGCGATGCGATGACCTCTTGCAGCACGTGGCCGGCGCGAATCAGGGCAACGCCGCCTCCGGGCACAATGCCTTCCTCGATGGCCGCACGGGTGGCCGAAAGCGCGTCCTCGGTTCGGGACTTGCGCTCGCTGACCTCCGGCTCCGTGGCGCCCCCCACCTTCACGACAGCCACGCCGCCTACCAGGGCTGCCATCCGCTCCTGCAGCTTTTCCCGGTCGTAGTCCGAGGTGGTCTCTTCGATCTGCACCCGTAGCTGGTCCAGCCGGTCCTTGACGCCCTGCTCCGAGCCGTGCCCCTCGATGATCGTCGACTCGTCCTTGTTTGCCACCAGCCGCCTGGCCGTTCCTAGGTGTTCGACCTCGGCAGCGTCCAGCCTCAGGCCGCGGTCGGCGCTGATCACCGTCCCGCCGGTCACGATCGCAATGTCTTCCAGCAGGGCCTTCCGGCGCTCACCGAAGCCAGGGGCCTTGATGGCGACGCAGTCCAGGATTCCCCGGGTCTTGTTGACTACCAAGGTCGAGAGGGCCTCGCCATCCACGTCCTCCGCGATCAGTACCAGTGTCCGCTGCCCGGCCCCCACCATCTTTTCCAGTATGCCGATGATGTCGTTGGGAGAGCTGACCTTCTGGTCGGTGAGCAGGAAGTACGGTCTGTCTATGGCTACTTCCATGCGCTGGGTGTCGGTGACGAAGTGCGGCGACAGGTAGCCGCGGTCGATGCGTACCCCTTCCACGAAGTCCAGTTCGTCGAAGAGCGACTTCGACTCCTCGATGGTTACGACTCCGTCGCGCCCCACTTTCTCCAGCGCGTTGGCCAGTTGCTCGGCGATGGCTTCCTCGTGTGCCGACAGGGCCGCCACGCGGGCTATCTGTTCGCGGCCCTCCACCGGGATGGCCATTTCTCGCAACTCGGCGACCACAGCGTCGATGGCGGCCTCTATGCCGATGCGCAGGCTCATGCCGTTGGCGCCGGCTGCCACGTTCTTGAATCCCTCGTGGACCATGGCGTCGGCCAACACAACCGAGGTCGTCGTTCCGTCGCCAACCGCGTCGTTGGTCTTGGCCGCGGCCTCCTTGACCAGCTGCGCGCCCAGGTTCTCATAGGGATTGGCAAGTTCCACTTCCTTGGCGATCGTCACACCATCGCTGCACACCACGGGGTTGCCGAACATCCGGGCTCAGCATGACGTTTCTGCCGCTGGGACCCAGGGTGAGTCCCACCACGCGCCGCAACTGTTCAACGCCGCGCAGCAGGCTGACTCTGGCTTCTTCTTCAAATGATAGCTGTTTGTCCGCCATCGTTGGCTCCTTAGCTAATTACGGTTTTCTTATTGAGCTCAGGCTTCGACGCTCCGGCGGCGACCCCTAATCACCACCCGTTGAAGACGCTCAAAATCATACTAAAATATGCGCCAACCGGAATTGGTTGTCAACCGCGAGTTAGCAGTCAGCACTGCCGAGTGACAACTCCAGTCGCCCGCGGGGAATGACTCCCTCCCTGTCTTCTGCTTCCCCGGCAAGTTGGGAGATACTCTGCTGCAAAGACGGATGGCTTGCGTCTGGAGCTATTTCCTCGAGGGGAATCAACGCAAAGGCCCGCAGGTGCAGACGGGGATGGGGAATCTGCAGCTGCGGGAACTCAACCACCTCGCTGCCGTACAGGAGGATGTCCACATCGATGAGGCGCGGGCCCCACCGTGGCCCCGGCACCCGGCCCAGCCTGTTTTCGACTTCTTTGCACAGCTCCAGCAGGGCTTCAGGCGTTAGCGTGGTCGCTGCCGTCACTGCGAGATTGAGAAACTTCGGCTGGTCCGCCAGTCCCCACGGCTCCGTCTCGTATACCCGCGACCACCGCTGAAGCCGGACGCCTGCATCCACTGAGAGCAAGCGCAGTGCCGCCCTGAGGTTCTCTTCGCGATCACCAATATTAGTACCCAGCCCGAGGTGGACGACGGTTTCCCTCACTGACCGACCAGCCAGCCATCCGGTCTCCAGTCCCGCACGATGGCGTCGCTGACCCGGCAGACTCGCACCATCTCGCGAACGTCGTGAACGCGGACAATGTCCGCCCCGGCCGCGATGGCCAGGGCCACGGTGGCCGCCGTGCCTTCCACCCGCTGGTCCGGGGGCAGGTCGAGGAGACGGGCCGATGGTGGACTTGCGCGAGGTACCCACCAGCAGCGGCAGGCCCAACGCCTTGAGGCGGTGGAGATTCCGCAGCAGTTCCAGGTTGTGGTCGGCGGTTTTACCGAACCCGATGCCTGGGTCGGTGACAAGATTGTCGCGAGGCATCCCCGCACTCAGTGCCACTTCGACGCTATCACTCAGCCGGGCAACCACATCTTCCAGCAGATTGTCATACTGGTAGCCGTGCTGGTTGTGCATCAGGACCAGTCCGGCCCCGGCTTCCGCGGCGACCGCCGCGATGTCCGGGTCGGCCCGCAGTCCCCAGATGTCGTTGACCAAGGAAGCCCCGGAGTCCAGCGCGGCCCGTGCAACCCCTGATTTCCAGGTGTCAACGCTGATGGGAATCGAGACCCTTGCGGCCACTGCTTCCAGCGACGGCAGTAGGCGGCATATCTCCTCCGGCTCCGTCACCGGTGTATGGCCCGGTCGCGTGGATTCGGCGCCCATGTCGAGGAAGTCTGCGCCTTCTCCTTCGAATCGCAGGGCCTGTTCCACGGCGGCTTGCACATTGCCTCTCAGGCCGTCGCCTGAGAATGAGTCGGGCGTGACATTAATCACCCCCATCACAAAGGTGCGCCTGCCCCACGACAACCGCTCGCCGTTGGCAACCGTCAGGTCTTCCAGTGTGGCCAGGGTAGCGGACATATCGAGACTGTCTCCGTTCGGTTCGAGCGGTTGTTTGTGACTAAAATTCTATCACCCAACATAGCGTGCGCCGAGAGATGCGCGATAGAATGCGCACTGCGGAATTCTGGGAATCAATGAATCGGGCGGTTCAACCTTGCAGGCGCCCGTTCGCTTGGGTCGGAGAGTACAAGTGACCGCTGAGCAGAGGCCGATTGACCAGCAGTTGGAAACCCTGGAGTCGATGCGTCGCTCCTCGCAGCTGGGAGGCGGGCAGAACCGCATCGACCAGCAGCACAGCCGCGGAAAACTCACTGCTCTCGAGCGTCTCGGACGTCTTATGGACGAGGGCACCTTTCAGGAACTGGACCCCTTCGTAACCCACCGGACCACCGATTTTGGCCTGGGCGATCGACGCCCCCTGGGTGATGCCGTGGTCACCGGGTACGGAAAGGTCGAGGGCCGCCAGATCTTTGCCTTTGCCCAGGATTTCACCGTCATGGGAGGCTCCCTCTCCGAAGCGGTCAGCCAGAAGATCTGCAAGGTCATGGACTTGGCCGCCAAGGCAGGCTGCCCGGTCATCGGGCTCAACGACTCCGGCGGCGCCCGCATCCAGGAGGGTGCACTCAGCCTGGCGGCCTACGGCGACATCTTCCTCCGAAACACCCTCTACTCCGGCGTCGTCCCCCAGATCACCGTCATCGTCGGCCCGGCTGCGGGCGGCGCGGTCTATTCACCGGCCATAACCGATTTCATTTTCATGGTGAAGGAAATCGGCCAGATGTACATAACCGGCCCCGACGTAATTCGGGCGGTGACCGGCGAGGAGGTCGGGCACGAGGAGCTTGGCGGTGCGGCCACCCACGCTACCCGCAGCGGTGTGGCCCACTTCGTTTGCGAGACGGAGGAGGAATGCCTGAACGAGGTGCGCCACCTTCTCGGTTACCTGCCCGGCAACAACGTCGACGACCCGCCCCAGGATCCGGCCGACGACCCTGCCGACCGCCGCGAGCCGGACCTCCGCTACATGGTCCCCGAGGACCCCAGCCGACCCTACGATATCCGGGACGTGGTGTACAAGGTGGTGGACCACGAGGAGTTCATGGAGGTACACCAGAACTTCGCGCCCAACATTGTCGTCGGCTTTGCCCGAATGAATGGCAAGCCCGTGGGTATCGTGGGCAACCAGCCGGCCTATCTCGCTGGCGTGCTGGACATCGACGCCTCGGTCAAGGCTGCTCGATTCGTGCGGTTCTGCGACTGTTTC
>CASHTH010002244.1:0-33629 GCA_030341885.1 Geodia barretti
ATTACCTCAACCATGAGTGGTGCCACGGTCACCTGCTTCCCAACTCTAAAACCCTCCAGAAACTTCCGGAAGACCTCCGCCGGGACAGCTCTACCAGTGAGAGACTCATACTCTTTGGAGAAGGGTTCACCAAACTCCCCGACAGTTATCTCTCCTCTTTCTAGTTTGGCCCAGGCACCTTCCCCTCCGGTCTCCTTGATGGTGTGGATCACAGAGCCCGCGCTAAGGCCTTGCTCTCTCTCGAATCGAGCAAAGACGGGAAACGGAGAGGGGACAACGACGCCTCCTACGTCGAATATGACCGCCCTTGGTCTGTTGGTTGAGCCGGTATCCGTACTTGTACTCCCGTGTCTGGTGAGCGTGGGGAAAGATGCAAAGCAGGGAGCAGTGGAGCTAGAGAAATGGCCAGTGATTGGGAAGCGAGGCCCCTGATGACCGCAGTAACGTGCTGCTTTCACTGCCAGGCGGGAAAAGGCCCGATAGGCCATAATGAGAGCTCCTGGATCGGTAGAATGGGTCAGAAAGACTCATAAAGACAGAGACGCCATGCTTCGCCGCGCCACACACACAGCAACGAGCCCCGCCCGGCCGCCCCCCTGCGCATGCGTAGCCGATTCCCGTTATAAAACAGGCCGTACTGCACTGCATGAACGAACTGAACAGACCTTGAGAAGATGCCGTGGAGAAGACCGACAGAACGTAGTGAGTTGGTCCACGTCGTGGTGACTGGCTATAAGAAGCGGAAATACCCAAGAAAGTTTTACGTAAGTTCGTCAGGGCGCAGTCTAGCTAGCTGCCTGCACAAAAGAAAAAGGTTTGACAGCGTGTCGTTGTCTGCAGGTGTTTGCGATTGACGTGACGTGGAACAACAACGAACGCTCGGAGATATACCGACGATACAGCGAATTCTTCTCCTTCCAGGTAGGTAGCTATAAACCTAATGCTAGCTGTAAAACTTCCGCCAACGAAGCACAACATTGCTGCTTCCCAGCAGAGGTTTTAGGGGCAGTATTATAGCCTAGGCTTGCTTGGCTGTACTGCATTAGCTATAATTTTACTCCACAAAACTCTACTACGTACAGACAACACTGAAGGCACTGTTTCCAGATGCTGCCGGCAAGAGAACTAAAGAGCGGACCATCCCACAACTACCAAGTAGGACTCTAGCTCTAGCTAGCTACGTCTACAGCAGGTTTTTTTAAACATGTGATTCACTGGCGGTGTTTTTTGTTGTCCGTCAGAGCGTATTTTCGTGGGTCGGAGCCACGTTGCCAAAGTGGCAGAAGCTAGAGTGGAGCAGATCAACAGATACTGTCAGGTATATATAGCTACTAACACAGTCATACTATATACAAGAGAGAAGAGTTGGGTGCCATTTTAGTGATACAAATCCTATTATATACATCATGGAAACTGATTTAATGTGATCACTATGGAATTAACTAGCTCCCCACTTGCTAATCTTCTACACTCTGACTTTTGCTCATGTTTGGAAGTTGGTGTGTGGGTGTTGGAATTGCCACTTAGCCTCAGTCATGCTTCACTCACACTATATACTCATGGAGTATATACTGCACTATCATACACTTTGTAGTGTTTCAGTATGATAGATTACACTGGGCTCGTTGTATAATATGAAAAACTGATTATTAAGTCTGTGAAATGTCGTCATCTTCCACTCAGGGAAGCCTACAACAAATATTTACGTGACTGACTGTTACTATGCCGTGTATGATTCATACAGACTCTGGTCAGTTTGGATGTGAACATATCTCAGAGCAGTCACGTCATTGGATTCTTCAGCCCTCGAATTGGAGACATTTCCCTACCCAAGTGAGTATAATAGGAAAACTATTCACCTTAAATGTGTGCCATGGTAGAAATGCATGCAAGATTCTCTTGTAATTGAGTAATTTCGAAGCAAAATACTGCAGAGAGCAACTGCAATAGCTCCCATATACTTAGCACTTCATGAATCATCACCTTATAAAAGCCAGGTAATTTGCTAGATTCGATTGGAGGGGCTCTAATGCATTGATAGATACCCTCTCAGGCCTCTGAAGTACACTGAGTTGCACATTATTACAGCAGCAAAAACCACTTCCATGGATACACTGAGCTGCAGAGCACATGTGATGGAATTTCCTTCTTCCACTTCCTAACTATTAGCCCACACCATTTATGTCTGTTTCCTTTGCAGACTTCATCTACACCGACCTGCTTCACTCCATCCCTTGAAGATCCCAGCAGGTATATAGTACATAAATAAGTAATCCCTTTAGAGCCATGCAGGGTTAACCCTCAGCATACATATATTAATGTGGGATAAATACTTGTGGTTAATGGCATAAGGTATAATCAATGACTGTGACATTAGAATTTGTACCACATCGAGTCCAAACAAGCCGCTAAAGGCTCACGCTCACAAACAGTTACTCTGAAGGAATCCTGAATTGCCGTGGGTGTGAATATACACCAATATAATATACACACAGTATAGCACAGTGTAGGGTAATGTGTGCGGTAAAGTTGTTTAATAGTGGATCCTCGCAGTCCAGGACCCACCCAAACATTGTAACTGAGACGTTTTCTCTCAAACCTTAGTTGGCATTTTGTAGCATACGCCGGTGATGGCTTCGTATCAGTTTACCGCACCCCTACTCTGTGTGTGTGATGGATGACCCAACTTCCTAGAAAGATAATACGCACAAGTGCTGCGCTCAACTCTGCCTTTATAAACTCGTGATGCCAGAGAGAGAAGTTGGGGTATGCTTTGCTGATGAGGGCTAACAAGCCCGAAACAGCTGTCCAGAGCTCCACATCTTTTTTCTCTTGGCATCACATGGTCTATTGTTACATGTTTGCAGGCATGAAGAGAAAAGCAAAATATTACAGATTTTTGTCGACTAACCCAACTGCAATGATGCGCATCCGCACTTACCTAATTAAGGAGCAATGCAGCTCGTGAGAATTAAGGGGATTACCGACCTGCTTGAATGCTGGGAACAAGATATTTTAGACATCTCTGTGTGTAGTGTTGGTTCTCAATTGCAGGGAGTTTGTTTGAGGAGTACTGTGCCCTGGCAGAGTTCCAGGGAGACGAACCCTCTCAAATCTCTTTCACCTCGGGGCAGATTGTTCTGGTGCTGGACAAAGACAGCTCAGGTACGTCTAATAACACCATGCAACACTCACTAGTGACTAGCATGAATTGATGCAGCAAATACAGCTCGGGTGAACTAATGCCAAGTCTGTAGCTCAGAATATTACGTGTGTAGTGCATGCAGGCAATAGATAAGCAGACCAGTTCTTTAATTTGAGGAATACAGGGTGTTCTTAGATCCCCTCAATGAGAATGGAGCAGATTGATAATGCTGGTGTCATACGCTATGTAACCTCAAGCTTTTTTACACTCACTGTACAGTCCTCTAAGTGCAGTAGACATTGGGCTTTAATAAAGACTTGAAGTGACTTGTGCTGGTTGGTGTGTAGGGTGGTGGATGTGTAAGGTGAACGACAAGGTTGGTTGGGCCCCGCCCTCCTACCTGAAGAAGGTGGACAAGGGAGAGAGTGGGGAGAGTGACTCGGACGATGACTATCTCGGACTCCCTGGAGGTGAGTTTCAAACACCAGCAGAGAACTAAACTTCTGAATCTGGAATCAAACACACTTATGGACGCAGATACACACACAGAGACATACTAGCTGGGTATCATCTCTGGTTATTAATGTAGAGAGAAACAATTGCATCAGACATGTTTGAGCTTGCATCATAGCAGTAACCTTGTATCCAAACGGGTCAGTCCACGGGCCTTCTACGTAAACCCAATAAAACCTCTATCAACATCGTGTTAAACCACCAACCTACTAAGTGGATTAAAATGTGTTGCTCTACTGTCTGGTAGATGTTGACTCGGAGAAAGAAGGTGGAGAAACGGACAGCGGCATCAGCACCATCGGAGAGGCCGTCAGGGACCAGATCTCTGAAGGCGGGAAAAGCTTCAACGTTCCTGAGATTGAGTTCCAGGAATACAAGGTGAAAAAACAAGACTTTTATGTCTATCACAAAGTATACTTACACAATTGGCAAACTGCACGTCGTATATAGACACTTTCTGTCTTGAACGAGTAATGGTAGTATTATAAATGACACAAAAATCCCACTGGAATCATACCAGAGTACATATTGTGTAGAGCTGGTGATGAATATGGCTATAATGTTGTTTTCTCGGTGTATACTTGCATATATACACTGCTCCCCATTAGGCGATTGACTCGTATGAGGCTCAGGGAGACGGGCAGGTCAGTTTTGAGGAAGGTGACATCATCCAAGTCCTGGACAAGATTGAGGATGGTAGGTCACACATACAGACCCCAAGGGAGACAGAGTTCTGTGCTATTTCAGGAAGTTTGTGGTATTCACTCCATTCCCTACCTCCACCACTCCATTTCCTACGCTCCACCAAAATATTGTTCCCTAAGGTTCCATCATTTCCTTCATACACATCATCATTTCCCTGTGCTCAAACTCACAAACTCACAAACGCACCAATACAGCATTTCCTGTGCTCAGCCTAAAAAACGGCACCAATTCATAAGTAGGCATCTTCCAAAATTATGCATGCTGATAGCTATATATTGCTTAGCCTCATTCCCAGGCCTCCCCCCTCCCTAGAAGTATGCTATGCAGCATGAATCATTGTGAAGGCATGAGCATGAAAGTGATGCTAGATGCCACCCGTCATTGTATGTGCATCGTAGCATTTTTGCCATGCATGCTACGCACAACATTGCCCTGTTGTGCAGTGTTGTAACAGTATCGAGTAGCAGTGCATGTATGGAATGTATTTACGAGACAAACAGCACATCAGTGTGTGTGGGACTGCCCAGGGCAGCTGGAGTATTTGCCATGTCTCCTCCCTATTATGGCCTTATCTTACTCTCCTCTTAACAGCAAAAACCTAATGCTGCTGCGCTGACTTCCCGTTCGTTGTACTACACAATTCCCAATGGGCAGTTACGTATATGTCCCTTCCACTCGCCTTTTCCCTAAGATTTCCTGTTTTGTTTGTCCTGCAATTACAACTCCATGTGGGAGGGCTGGGCAATACTGCGACACCTAGAGCTTCTTTTACCTGGCTAACAACCACTTGTGCATAGAGAACTGTACTGTATAGCTCGTCAACAGATCACTACATATGCATTTTAGGAAGAGATCGACGTCTAACCTGGGCCCATAGTCTCGAGCTAACCTGGCTTCACAACATGTGTTTAAACTCTTGCCATAATTGTCGCACACCACCTCGGGGTGTGTGCACGAAACAACAGGTGTTTCGTGGGCGTGTGGCAGGGACTTTTTGAGTGGGGGAAGCTTAGTACTCTGTCACTCCATGTACCTTAATCTTTACAATCACTGTTGTACATACTTGTTTCCATCTCTTTGTGTATCCACCGTCTCTTCTCTGCCTGGTGTATAGGTTGGTGGTTTGTTGCCAAAGGACAGGAGGAGGGCTGGGTACCATGCAGCTACCTGGAGCCCCTCAATGGCGGGCAGGAAGAGGACGACACCATCTCTAGTCTCGGTATAGCTACATACACCATGTCATCCTGTTGCACAAATAGGTTTTAGGTTTAGAGCCGTGAGCTTGAATCTACCTTTCAGGCAGCTGATTTCACTCCCTCAGGAGCTTTTTCAATACTCTCTCTCACTTCCTCCACACCATCTCCTTCACCCATACTCAACTTAAACCATTATCTTAGTTCTATAATAGATACCTGCCTGCCCACAATCCTTCACAAACAATTTCCCTAGGATTCTTCTTCTGTATTTGCAGTAAGTATGTATGCTAGTGGATCATCCTGTCTTCCCCTGCCACCTGAACACACAGATGTGGAGCACTACATTACTATAGAGCGGTACACGGCGGAGGAGGAAGACGAGCTCTCGTTTCCAAAGGGAGTGACGGTGGACGTTCTCCAGAAATCTCTCGACGGATGGTGGCTCATCAAACACGAGGGAAAGGCGGCCCTCGCCCCTGCCACCTTCCTCGTTAAGAAGGAAACCGACAATGAATCCAACCCAGTATGTGGTTCACAATAGTGATGCAGCCATTGTCTAAGTACAATGCAGCAGAGCGAAACACAAGAACACTTTATTTATATTTTCGAATGTCGTTGTGCCAATTAGCCCAAGCTAGTGGAAGCACTTAGAAGACTGCTCAATATCATTGACGAACTTAAGGCACATACCACTCAGTGTGCATGTGTGGCTTTGTTCCCTGTATAAAATTTCCTGCTCTGTCTAAGGTAGTCAGATTTGTTAAACTGTGCATTTCTCCTGTAGCTGGTGGGACGTAAGGCATCCATACCCAACGTGGCGGAGACTACAAAGGAAAACGGAGAGTCTGAGGGCAAAACCAGCACTCTCACCAGAGAGTTATACAAACAGCCTCCTCGCAAGTGAGCCCCTCTCTACAATCCACACTGGAACGTTTAAATGTCCTTGTGGTATAAGGAAGTTGGCCATGCAGTTTGAAGGGATTCTAGTCCCATTTTCCATGCAAGTATATACACACAATGGACAATTTGTCCAAATGCAGTAACACAGTATTAGGGAATCACAGACACACTAGAGCAAAGGAAATGAGACCATGTGCTGTCTGATTTCGAACATGTTTCAGTAGCTGCCCACATTTCCCAATCCAATGAGTGGGAGATGAAAGGGGCTACCTCATGGATGGCAACACTCTAAACGGTAGCTCGGGACAGTGGTCAAATACATCCCCTACTGTGGGATACTGTTTGCAAATAGGAGTGACTGTGGGATGTGTGAAGCCCTGAATGTGAGCATGCCATGCAGTGTCCATGACTCCATGCTGAACTAGCAGGCTACAAACACATGCACAACTGGACTGTCACTTGGGACTGAGACCACAAATTTACTGCGGCACATTATTACAACAATTGGTAACCCAATGAATGCACTTCCTGACCGTTTTAAGTTTTCAATATCCATTTTTCACAACTGCCTGTCAACAGCCTATCACTTAGGGTTGGGAACACTGCCTGCAGTAAACGTGACAAGTACATTTGATCTGAGTGTTATAAAACCACCTACTGCATGTACACCAACAGTTTTCACTATCGTGTTTCGCCAATTGCAGGGCGTCTGTCAGGAAGAGAGTGACCATTAGAAAGTCGAAGCAGAAGGACAGTTCATTTGCTGAACCAACCAAGGGCCTCAAAGCTCCACCTACCATACGAGAGGAGTCTCCCTCCCCAACTCCCTCCAACCAGCCGAGAAAACTCTCCCTTGAGACTTCAGACCCAATCAATATTCTCTGGGGTTCCCCCTCGTCTCCCAAGCACAGCAAAGTAACGAGAAAGCTATCGGATGTCCCCGTACCAACCCAGGAGCAAGTTGAAGTCAGCCCAAAACTCCCCGGACAGAGAAAGATATCTCTCGATGCTGCACTTTCTGGTGCTCCGACAATATCTCCAGACGGCTCACTAGTCCACCAGATGAACAAGGCGACTCTGGTCACCTCGAGCATCACCAGCTCAACCACGGCCGACTCCGACACAGAGGAACACGAGTACTTCAACATCGACAACACGCAGGCCTACCTGAGGGAGCGTAGAGAGCAGAAACTGCGACAGATGAAGGGGAAGAGCCCCGTGAGTCCCACCACTTCTGACTCTGAGGTGGAACGCGAGTCCAGCAGTTCCTTGACCGGGAAACCCGGGGTGTTCTCGGGGAGGGCTCGGGAGGTTCACAGCCGGATTCGCCAGTGGGAGAGACGACTCAGCAGTGACTCTGAGGACGGAGTGTCGAGCCCCACCCGGCGACCTGTCGCGACCCCTCGCGCGAGAAAACCAGACCTGAAGCCCAAACCCAGCCTCTCTCAACAGCAGGTCCCTCCACGGCCACGTCAGAGTCAGATTGTCCGTGCCAGAGGCAAAGTTGGCGCGGCAGGACTAGGAAAGAAGGGAGGGCCACCACCGTTGATAGAGGAACAGTCAGCACAACCCCACCTGCCGCCGAGACCACGCAACACCGAGATCAAGAGGGCCAGACAGGGAAAACCGACATCATCTGCCCCAAACACCCCAATCCCACCCATTTCACCTTCTCCCTCTACGACCCCCACAATTACTGCGACTAACGATGAAGGAGATCACAAAGTTGTCCTTTCCCCAAACAGCGCCTTCAGACCAATCTCCAACAATCGCCGCAGCCCCAGTCCTGGACTCCCAGTGGTGAGGGAAGAGAGGTCAGAGGATGCCGGAACCACACCCACTGCTCTCGGACTCAGAGCTGGAAACCTTCGACCGCGCTCTCCCAGGGGGAAGTCCCCAAGTCGCTCCCCAAGCCCAGCCATCTCCACGGTGACAGCAGGAGAATCACTAGTCCCTCCCAAACCCAGTCGCAAAGACAGACATGACAGTGAGACACAGGAAACTCCGCCCTCTCCCTCCCCATTGTCCCCAAGCCCTGCCTCCTCCCCTATGATGACATTGTCTGAGGGAGGGGGAAACCCCTTCAATCAGCAGATGGCAGAGACTCTCATAAAGTATGTTCTGGCCTCTCAGGATGCCGAGCTGAAGAACGCGCTGCGAGAGTGCATCATGAGCAACCCAGAGGCAGTAAAGACACTTCAGCAATAAAATCACAAGTTGTGTATGATTATATAACCTAACACAAGTCTCTCCACATTTTTGTCTAAAGCAATGTACATATATACCGTAAGTAAAACTATACCTCATTGATGTGTTTTTCATCCTCACTAGTCAAGATCATCTATAATATAAATCTACAGTGTCTTTGAAGTGTTGCACGCTCATTTTATCAACACCAATAAATTTAACGAGAGATTTTGCTTGTGGCTATAATATATAGCTCGTGCTGTTTTGCAACAAGTTTGGTATCATGCAGAGGAGGAGAACAGAGAGAGGTAGAATGATTAGCAAGAGAACAATAACTCGCGAAAGTGTTTAGAAGCGAGCTGTCCACGAAAGAAATTTTGTGGGTCGCGAGATAAAGATAATAGCAGGACCAAGAACCTGTAAAGTTCTCCCTTTTAAAGGCTTACTGCTGTGCAGCATTGGGGAGAGGAAGATCAGGTTGTGTAAGTTTCGAGAGGGAAAAGAGTGATTTTCATTACAGTGATTCCTGTATATATAATAGTACAGACATAAGAGTGAACAGAGTCTGAGAGAGTCCGCTGCCAGGTGAGCAAAGGGGGACACCCTGTGATTTTCCGCCTCTAAATGACTCTCCTCACTTCAAAAAACCTCTTGAGATAGTAGATCTGTCCAAAAGTCATGGCCACCAGGAGAAATGCTTCGAACACTGCCCACCACACGACACGAGAGTTTGTGTTGTCATTGACTGCATGTGAGAGACGGAGCAACACTTTGCGGTTCAAGTATATAGTCGTGGTTCAAGTACCATGTTGTGATAATCATGGGTGAAATTCGAAGTGCAGAAAACCACAAGTGCACAACTATCTAGCATTTTGGACACCCTTGTGGTAGTGAAGAGAGCTATATAATTAACTCAAATGCAGAAAACAATCTCTAAATCATCATCACTATCTATCGCCGTGGCCCCTCTGGTGGTGTTGAAGTGACTGCAAGCTAACAAAACACCACCACAGCAGCCAACAGTGCAGTCGAAACAAACGGAGTAAGAGACACGGACAGACACTCACTCATTCTGTGTATCCTCTCCCGAACCTCCATGTACTCCTGCTCGTGCTTGACGACAGTGAGGCCCTGAGACAACTCCGACACCATCCCCTCCAACTGACTTTGCTCTGGGAATATGCACAGACATAGTAGGGGCCACACACACACACAAACACACACACACACAATATGCCTAAAATACCATGGTTCATTTTTGGGGAGGAATTTCAAATTCTCTGCACACAAAAAAAGCTAAGTATTCGTTATAATAAGTTGATATGAAGAATCACCAGTCTACAATGTTTACTGGAGGTCAACGCCGTATGGCATGTGTAATGTATTGAGCCTCACCGTCCCCTTCAATGCGATCCTTCGGTGCGTCTCCCACGTCCATGTTGAACATGACCACCTTGGGTGTCATGGAGGACATCTGGTTGCTGAAGCAGTACCGGAACTCCCCGTCCATGTGAGCCGCAAACGTGTACTTCCCATTAGACTCCCTGTCTCCACTGTATATGACCCTGTCATCTGGCCCAATTATCTGACATGTACGAACAGTAATGCAGAGCATATCACTCCAATATCCTCAACAACACAAGAATATTGAAGGGTCTATCACGCTTTTAACCAGCCAACCCCTGAGACTTTGCATGTTAATTCCCAATTAAAGCGCACCACTACTGAGTCACCAGGATTTTATTCTGTTGAGGCTCACAACTACAGTTATGTGAAGACTACACACTTTATTGACGGCTAACAGAGTAGTCTAAACCGTCTACCTTTACGTCGATGTCGAGAAAGCCGCCCTCCACGACCTCGAACGTGAGACTCATCTTCATGCCGGAGCTGACGCGGTCGAAGAAGCACTCCTCGACGTGAGCGTCCACACTCGCGAAGTAGCCTCGGACCTGCGGGCACAGCCACAGCCCCAAGAGGCAGAGTAGCAGAACCAGCGCCTCGTGCCTCGGCATCCCTTCGCGAACCCCGATAATTTTTTTAACGACAAAAATGTATCGCGGTCAGTTTTGGCGCATGCGTGCTGTTGTTGTATAGTGCGGGCATGTTCGTTCATAGGTCACATCCCAGCTAGCTAGCTAGCTACAGTCGAGTAGATCTGATCTACTGGACGAAATGACGACAGTATTCCGCTGCAACTTGCGCCTCACGGACGTGCACGCCACGGCAGAGACGGTGGGTGGGGAGTTCAGGAAGCTAACGGATCGATTCGGGATGGAGTGCGCCGCGGAGCTCCTGTCGCCCGTCGTGCGGGCGCTAGAGTGGCTGGAGGCGTACGTGGAGAGCTACCAGCAGCTGCAGACGACCGTGTCCGAGTTGGAGATGGAGAACGACACGCTTGAGTACGAGAGAGAGCAAAGGGCTCTGATGGCAGCTAAGAACGAGGTGCAGTGCAGCAGGGCGGAATGCGCCGTAAAAAAACTGATGGCTTCTCTTGGAAGAGGTGCATGTGCAGGTCTAGACCACAAGGAAATCATAGTCCTCCATGCCTATTAGTGAAGACGCGTTCAGCCCTCCATATGAGCGGCTTGAAAACCAGCCAGCACTATGCACTACAATACCTAAACGTTTAACCAGCTCAGCATTTGGTATAGATATTGTTTCTGTTGTCACTGCCATAGAGTCTGGAGGGGACGATCAGGGAGCTTCAGAAGGAGAACAGGTGCCTGCTAATGGAGATGGATGATATGTACTACAAGAACCAGGAACTGTCTACTTTGCTGGAGTCGAAAATCGACCATCCCGTTAAACACACAGCCACAGTCAGAGGATATATGATGCAAGCAGTTATACCATAAGTTGGAAGACAACTTGCTTGCAAAGTTTGAGGTTTGACAGCCTTCTATGACCATCTGATCATCTTCTCATTAGATTTCCACTAGCAAGTTTTCTTAGTCAAGTGTTGCTTCATGGAGAATGTTGGTTTCACAATACTTTTTACACTGTAGATGCAGTGGGGGAAGAGAGTTTGTCCTCAGCTCGTTGTGCACCCCCCTCCCCACCTCCCCACTCACCTAACAGAGTGGTCCACCTCTCACAGACCTACATCTTCCCTCCCTGCACCTCCCACTCTCCCAACTTCACACCCTCCCCTCCTCCCACCCTCCCTGCCTCACTCCTTCGCCCGTCTCCTGCCGACTCCACCCCCACTCCTACACCTGGACCGCCACTTCACAACCACCCTTCCCCGCCGTCACCAGACTCACAAGAGGGACACCCCTTTCTCCACACCCTCCCTGTCTCACCCCTCCCCTCACCGAGTCTTCACCACTACAGCCCAAAGTCCCATCCACAAACTCCACCAGCTCACAGAGTCATCCAACTTGTTGGCAGATCCTCATCGGTAACTAAAGCAAGGCTCACTATTATGATGGAAGCTCTTCCATACGCTGCGTAATATGCGTGTCTATATTATAGAACAGTAAAGGCTTAACACTTAACCAGCCTCCATAAGTCCATAAGAATTTATGTGGGGGGTTATAATACGAGGCGCTAATACACTATTCTGCTTATTAAGCAGATCCCCATGGCGTCCAAATGGTTAAAATGTGCATAGCTTCCACTAGCTTGCATGGTGATGCAACACAACGCTGGAATGGAAATCCTTGTGCCAAGCTGCACTGCATTGCAACGGCACCCTGGTGCTGACACACGCAGGGGCTAAGCACATCAGTATTGTGATCCTGCCTCACCCTACTATAATATAGCAAGAGTCTATTTATGTACAACAGAATGCTTTGCATTTCCAAGTTTGGATCAGAGAGTGGGGGCTACTGTACCAAGCCCCTACTAATTGGAGTAAGTCTGGTTCCTATATGAGTAACTTGCGGGTTACTAGTGTACACATAATCCTTATTGAGCGTATCACATGATTTACCGGTGAACAAAGCAAGCCTGCCCATTTGTGTGAATTTCACATCCATTCAACGATGTCACACCTAACGTAATATATTATACATGTAAAACTCTGGACATTTTGCACTTGCGTTCACTCACAAAAATATGTAACGTTGAATTTATTGTTCGAGTTGTTAGTGAATTATCACTCCACCTGTCGGACATGGTCAAGGTCAGAGTTCAGACTGGCCAACTCCACCACCACCACGAGGATGAAGACATGTTTGAGAGGTCAAGGGTCACCAGACGACTGAGCAGATTGGAGGCGGAGCTAGAGACAACGACACAGCAACTCGGAGACTTGCAGCGTTCCCGAGAGGTTAAGTCGACCAACAAACTCATTCATTCTTGTTTTACCTTTTGCGGTTCTGCATCCTAATCACAGAGGCTAATGGACGAGAACAAGCAGTTGAAGAGTCGAGTGGAAAAACTGCAGGCGGAAGTCTCCCTTGGGAGCATTGTAATACTGTTAACTATCAACTGCAAGGCTTTCCCTAGAATTCATGTTCCCAATACAGTATAATAAATAATACACATCCAACAAGACAGTGTGCATAAACTTTCCCCAAGTGTCCTACTGCTAATAACCATATCAAACACGCACACACACACAACAACAAACACACTAGGTATTGAACCATAGAGAGCAGCAGCCGACGGAAGAGGCACCCAGATACTACAAGAAGGACGTGGTTCACGTACTGACCGAAAGAAACAGGCTCAAGGAGCACGTCCACTCCCTCCAAGAGGAGCTGGAGCAACTCAGAGAGTGAGGGAGAAACCCTGTAATCACAACAGAGACTGCACCAGCCACAACAGAGACTGCACCAGCTTAGGCCTGGCTATTATATATACACAATGCTCCATATATTGAGATATGATTGTGCTGGCTATGGACGGGTACCCTGCGTACTGTACATACATGCCTTAGTAAACCATCCTCGTATTGTGTACAAACAACTCCTGTTGAGTTTGTAGCTGTAGGTGACTTCAGGGACGAAAACATTTACAGGAGATTATCATAGCAGTTTTTGTTTATCCTTTACCGGGTTGATGTTATCGCAAGCACTTCCCAGAATACTTGATTTTGTGTCCACTGCCTCTATTACAGCGCCTTGAAAAAGACGGCGACTGGTACGAGATCAAGACAGAGAAAGTCCGAAATAAACGGTGTGACTGACACTCGGCGAGGGACGAGACGAATGAACAGTGTTCGTAGCATACTGACCCAGTCCATTTGCCTCGATTCTTACCCTAATTTTCACCCCTTCTGCAATGACTCTCCACAGAAAACACACTCGTGAGCATCACGCTAACAAAATATCATGTGTGAAGTTATGATTTTATGCTGCTTTGTATTATACTATGGACAGATTTTTAATGGAGTGTTATAAATAATAGAGTGTGTTACTTGGGGAGGGTGCCCGGAGGAGGGAGGGAGTGTCTGACTTTAGGTTCATTCAGAATAAGGCCCTGTTCCCTCACACCACTCAGGAAGGCCTTGACCTGCATACACACAGCAAGTGTGAGGAAATAAGCAATAATCAATCGGCGAAAGATATCTGTGCTAGAACTCGTGTGCTTGAAGAAAGCTGTCTTCCAACCAAGTTATTGGGCACATTCAACTTATGAATATGCCATGCGTGCACATTTTGTACTATGCAGCAAAACATGCAGGACAGATGACAAAGTGGAAACCATTATTTGAGTCAGTGTATACCCAACTCACCCTCTTGTGGTTCCGATCGGGCTTGTGCTCCCACATGATTCTGTTCAACCCCATCTCCCTGCACCTCAAGGCCACCACTCTCCCCACGTTGTAGGCCGCGGCCACGTCGGACGTCTTGTAGAGGTGGCGGGCAATGCACAGCTCGGCCGTGGAGGCTTCCACCACCTTGGTCCCAGCGTTATGGTTGACGTAGGCCGACGAATGGCGTGAGGTCGGAATAAACACAAGCCTGTTCAAATTCACAGCGACATTGTGGATGTGAAAAAACAGCAAGTAATAATTATGGGTCAGACCTAAGTGTTTTTCGAGGGTGCCGAGACCATTAACTAAACCATTCAGTTCATAAGAGTATACACGTCCAAAAGCAGTGATAGAACTCTCAAAATCTGGGCATCTCACCAACAAGAAGGCCTGGGTGTGTCTAGTGATATCCATGTGACGGACAGCTCATGTGTGTGTGTGATCAATTCAAAGTGGAGCCACTCCCTGACAGAGCAGCATACAATACTACCAATGCTTGCCAAATACTTCTTCCAGTGGCATTACATCAGTATGATGTAAGGGTTTGGAAGAAGAAAGGCGACCTCTCACCTATGGTAGTAGTCCACTCGTCTGCGAGCTGTTTGAAACCCCTTTGGTTTATCAGCCATGCCCAGAAGCTCTAGACTCCGTGGGTTGCGGTTACAGTGGTATCTGGTCACTCCCAGCTCCTTCGCTGCATGGTTCACATGTTCTTCATCCCTTCCTGCTCCAGACGCTGCCTCTTTTGAATGATATCTGATGTTCATTGATGTCCTTATGATACTAGAGTTGGATTGCAGCAGTGTAGGAGTGGCTACGGTAGATCCCAGTCTTCTGGTGTTGGGCAAAAGTGTGAGTGCCCGGACGGTAGACATTTTGTCGTGACGTCATTCGCGCATGCGCTTTTTGTGGGGGTGGGGCTGCCGTTTTGCACACAAACAGCTGCTTTATTCAAGGGGGGGAGATCCATCATGGAAGTGACGGTTCGAATCAACCAGGTGTGGATAAAGGATGTACAGAGATTCCTGCTGCGCTGTAGAGTCCAGGCGGCGGGCTCTGGAGAGGCACACGAGGGCTCCGTATCAATCGGTCAGCAGCCAGCATCCAAACACGAGTTCTCTTTCACCTTCGCCTCGAGACCCCCACAGCTCTCCTCCCTCTTCGTGGCCACGTCCCCGAGGCACGAGTCCACGCAGTCACGCACGGAGAAAGAGCTGGGGAGAAACGCTGGGACTCTAAACACGGCCGAGTCGGGCTTGGAGCGCACTCGAACGCTGTTGCTCTCTCAGAGGGTACCGGATACGAACGTGGAGAGATTCGCGGGGAAAGTGACCTACGCCGTCCAGCTAAGGGACACCGGCGCCGCTAACATCGCCTCGCTTCTCTCTGACGAGGCCAAGAGAGCGTGCGGACATGTTCTGCCATCTGAATCTCCGTTTGTTAGCGTCGTGTTCCACTTTGCCTGCGCTGGAGCCGATCCGACAAGAGAGCTGGTCGGAGTGGCGAGAATTGGAGACAGAAGCGACGTCAGTGTCAGCACACTGCTGCAGGAGAGCCCCCCACAGCTTGACTATATCCCTATTCTGAAGCCAGTCCGACTCTTCTGTCAGGAGTTCGACTGTCTCGAGCTTCACATTGCTGATTCCAAGAGTGGAGCTGTCCAGTTCAGCTCTTCTCGTGCACTCAGTAGAATAACTCCCTTGAAACCCACCCACCTCAACTACGACAATCAAAGCAGAGGAGGTAAATGTGTGAGCAGTGATACTCAGTCGGATACTAGGGTACCGAGTGTGTCCATCTCTGTCCTGTACACACCATCAACCTCGCAGTACACCAGGTTTCAAGGATTGGAGGTGGCTGTGTGTAACGTGAACCTTACCAGACACGTGGGCCAGTGTAGGGATGTGGTGATAGGGGTGCAGTTGGTTCAGGGCAATAGCAAAGGAAAAACTCCTACACTTAGTGGGCACTCAACTCTCCCTCCATTTCATCCCCCTAGAAAGAAGAGTGGAGCTTCTGTTACCCCTGACTCAGGCCCAGACTACCACCTCTCTTTTCTCCAGTACCACCGAAAAGAACTAAACCAAGACTCTGTGGTAAAATCGTACCACTTCTTCCAGCATCCTCTCCAGAAACCAGAAGGCTTTTACTTGCTCTTCCACGTCTATGGCTCCTCTGGGGCCCAGCTGTGGTGGAACACTGACAATCACACAGTGGCAAAGCTGGAAATCACCGAAGATACTCTAACAATTCTACAGACAGGAGAGCTCCCGTTACTCCACTGGTCAGCCGGTGATAACGACTCATCCCAACCCTGCTCTGTGTCTGGCGTCCTACATTGGAAGTCGAGAAAAACTAAGTTTCTGACGGAGTCTTCTATCAGAGAAGTCTTAGCCAAGCCAGCTCATGTCACTTCAGCTCCTGACGTAAATCGACATGAAGCCAGTAGCCAGTCTATTCCTCACCATGCTGAAGCCCACAGAGCACCCAATCCTGGTAAAGAGGTGCAACTGCATGACTCTATGCAGCAAGAGTCACCTGAAGAGAGTAATACTGGAGACAAGGATGTCGTGAAACATCTAACAGAGTTTGAAACCAGCCTTCGTCAGATGGCTGAGGTTTCCGCAGCCTGCGCAGGGAGAACCGGCGTCTACAGAGCGACAACGAGCAGCTGGTGCAGGAGATGGCTGCACTCAGGTCCCAAGCTGGCACCTCTGGCTCTCTAAAAGACAGCAATCTCCGGGGACTCTCGAAATCAGACCTGATGCTGAGAGTGAGATCCCTCCAGCAGAGTATCGAAGCCGAGAAGAAGACACGCGAGCGTTGCCAGGAGAAGAACAGAGCACTGCAGAGTGACATCTCGGCCCTGCAAGAACTAGAGGCATCTTATATCGAGCTGGAAAGTGTGTACAGGGAGCAACATAAGCTGATCCAAACACTCAAGGGCAAAGTGACCAAGTACCACAAGTGCTCGGACATTTGCAGGAAGCAAGAGACCGTTATCACTCAGTTGGAGTCTCTCCTCGCCAAACAGGCACGAGGTCATCCTTCAGCCAAGGATGACGCCATTTCCTTGCTAGGCAGAGAGAATGCACAGCTAAGGACATTTCTCCAGCAGTACCAGTCCAGCAGTGAGCACGGTAGCGGGCACAAAGCAGCTCTGCTCGAAAAAGACCAGACGATCCAATCACTCAAATCACAACTCTCACAGATGGTCACTCGCTGTAAGGATCTGGAGTGTGGTAGAGGAAGTGGTGGTGGTGGTGGTGCAGTGACAAAGGAGGAGAGGGAGCTCGAAGTGCGTGTGTTTGAACTCGAGCAGAAACTGTTGGTGTCAGAGGCAAAGCTGAGCGCACAGAGCACACAACTTCAGGAGAATGCTGAGAAGTGGATGAAGGAGAAGGCGAGCTACGAATTGCAGTTGGCAGAGTATCGGACTCGACTAGACACTGTTATAAGGTCTGGACAGCAGGCCGTGTCTGCTACTACTGCGCCAATGCAAGTGGAGCATGCCCCCAGCCATAGTGAGAATCAGGGAGAGTCGGAGAAAAAGGGAAGAGGGAAGAAATACTTCTCCGGAAAGACTAGCAAGAAGGAGTTCAGTTTTTGATATGCATTCCAAGTTGCTAAATGTCTTGTGCATTCCGATGAATTGTCCCGTTGCTATCATGAGTTTAGTAACTTAGATGCATGCAGTCCGTGGCCTTAGGGAAAGAAGAAATGCTACGCCACAAGAAAGTGATAGTCGTTTTTGTTGTATTGTGCAGCCTGAGCCTACTCGTAGCGTGGGACCTGCACACTCTCCGACGGGGAGCGGCGGCCAATACCGCTAAGTACACGAGCGATGCAGCGTCGGATAATGAGGGAAAGGATGAAGTGAGCGAGAAAAGAAAAGGCAGAGCAAGGATGATATTCAGATCTCTGTCCCGTGGTGAAGTTGACGATCCTCAGATTGCTCAGATACCTGATGTACCAGTATTGTATGGCAAGAATAAAGAGATCAAGTCAGCCACAAAAGTCACAGCATTCCGAAAAGAAGCTCCAAGTTCTAGCCGTCCAGATATTTATAACTCTTCTGTTGGAAATCAACTGAAACGCCATCCCTTGCAAGCTAACCTTGATGCCATTCTCAAGTCGACACACTCTTCCTCTGAGTCTCCTCGGGAGAGTGGGGTGGAAGTCATAAAGAAGAGTGGGGTGGAGGTCATAAAGAAGCTCCTCCTCAACAACGAGACAGAGAGTGCCAGAGCCCTGTGGATCAAGGCTCAGCAGAAGCACCTCTCAAAGACTGCAGCATCCACCACAGAAGGCCGTGTCTCTCAGAGACAGGGCGGGAGTTTAGAAAACAAGAGACTGTTTCACGTGCAGAGCTCCATGTCCTGGCCCGTCCCGCACTTCACGAGGTCTGACATTCTCCAGTCTCGCTGGGTACAGGAACTAAGGAGCTACCTCGAGACCATCACAGTGTGGAGACAGATATCAGTAGTGACTGCCAACCTTGAGCACCAGGAAGTGGTGCTCAACTGGCTGGTCTCGGCTGCTACCGTAGCCAAGCTCCCTTTGAACAAAATCCTGGTCCTCTCGCTCTCACTACAGCTCCATGATCTCCTCACATCGAAGAAGGTGAATTCGGTATACATCCCGCCTGCCAGCGTCATCAGTAAAGCTGGACTGAAACGCATCACTACAGCATTCAATCAGGTATGTAATGGAAGAAACAGGCGCTACTATTGTAAAACTTTTGGACTGAACTGTCAGGTAGCTATAGACATCGAGCATAAAAGCACCAAACCTTTTTGCTTTGCAGGACTGCTTAAAATAAAACAACATGCTATGAGGTGTGTGTTTATGGTGTGCCTTTCAGATACACATTGTCCGCCTGACGTTATTTCGACTGATGAACCACTGGAAGTACGACGTGGTCATGTATGACAGCGATGCAGTGGTACTCAAGGACCCTCAGTCTCTCTTTGACAGCTATCCGGGAGTGGAGCTGGTCGGATCTGCAGGAAAGGGTCCGGAGAGTATAGGCCACATATGGGGCAGGACCATCTGTACTGGAGTCCTGCTCATGCGCACCTCACCTGCACTTGGTAGGTTAGCAGCTATCCATGCATCTACTTAACTTGGATGCTCGCTGGCTTTTTAATGTCCTTACACACTTTTATAAATCCGACTGTTCAGATAACCTTCTCTTCCCCAAAACATTTACCCCGAAATAAAAGGATATCGAAATCTTTATTATGGATGGACAATTTCTTCTGTCCCATTGATGTTGTTCAGATTAGAGGGGTTCATCTGTATTAACATGCTCTCTAACTCACACTCACACAGAGTCCTGGTGGGAGAAGATGTCTCAGGTGGCCCACCTCCCATTCACTGACCAGGGACTGGTGAACCTTGCCCTCAAATCCCTCCACGTCCAGTGGGACCAACCGAGTCCACTCCATCTCAACAGAGACATGCGAGGCTCCTGCCAGGACACAAAGCTCCGTGCGGTGGTTCTCTCTGAGGAGAAGATCTGTCGCTACAGCTGCGACAGCCGGAAGAAGGGGGAGTACTACGTGTGGCACAAGCCTGCCATCAGAAGGAACAGGACTGTGGAGAACAAGAAGAAGAGGGCGAGGGAGGGAGGGGCGTGGTTACTGAGGGAGGACTGGGCCGAGGTGTCCAAGATGAGTACTCTCACTGGGGTCTCTTGGCTCCTGGCTATATCACACAACACATAGTATGTGCCGGTTCGTGTATTATACATGTTTACGTTTATGTTATATATACGCCAGTTTGTGTATATGGGGTGTGTAATATGCCAACACGTATAGCTTCCCTACTTTCATATGCCAGTTTGTGAATGAACCACTGGGTGTGGTACCAAGGCAATCGCAATCCAAACGCAATAGGACACCTTTCAGAAAAGATTTTCACGTGTTTTATAATGGTTCATTTGGGTATGTTTGTAGTGAACAAAGGGTTAATTAATGTGACATCCTCTGGTCATGCTTGGCAAACCACTCGTCGCTCTTGTCTTCAGCAATGGCCTGAGTAAAATCAAAGAACAAAAAACTCTTGAGTCTCTGCAGACTGTACACAGACCTTGTTGATGAGGTGATCTGCTGTTGGGTCAGCTTGCGAGAGCTCTCGATATGCCTCATCTCCCACAAAACATATTTCATGCCCATCCTATATAGAAAGACATTCAAAAAGACGGTACATGGTGTACTGTTTAAGTGCATAGATTACTATGCTATGGAAAAGTGAAATAAACTGTAAGTGAGGTATGAAGGTAAATGTCTGGCTCACTCACAGGGTCGGCTAAGATCACCACCTCCACAGTAGCCTTTCCCGGGGTGTCCAGACTGACCAGCGGTGTGAGGACTGTCCCTCCTGCCTCCCTCACCTTACTCTCTATCCCTAGAAGCTGTACCAGTCACTTTGAGTTAGTGTGTGTGTGTGTGTGTGTGTGTGTGTTAACCTCTGCTCGGGGGCAGGAGAAAGCAATGCGACCAAAGGCTTCTGCGTGATCGATTTGTTCTGCCAACTTCACCAGTTCTATCATAGCCTGTATCAGCAACATGTGCAGACAAATAATGATAGCTACCTGTTAGTTAGGTTGAGGAATAATAATGATTATTGTGGCAATATGTGTTATAAAGAGAGCAATAATAGCTACCTGCTTTCTCAGAGAAAGTCAGAGAGGCTCTGTCACTAGACTGTGACACGACAGTCATCCCCAGTAGCTCGTGCCAGTACTCTGGTGACAGTAAAAAACACACGACTTAGGGAGGGCTCGATCAGGTTTTTCCACAGTCATAATGTGACGTATGCTATACTGACTCAGTGATGCTGCAAGATCAGACACGCCAAGTGACACCGACTGCACAGGATCTGCATCACCAGAAACAGAATCAAGCTCAACCACGCACGATCGTTGAGGGAGTAGTCTATAATATTATTATACCAGGTTTCTCAGATTGTTTGTCATGTAGACAGAAAGTGTAGTCTCCGGGAGCATTTACAACCAGTGAACCATCCGGAGCCTGTAAATTGGTGGTGTGTTACTACGTACGTCATTCACCGTCGTTCCCCACCACTCTATTATAGCTATGCACCTGTGTGTGGGGGTAATTGTTCTTCCGAACGCTGTCCACTGCCGACTTTGAGAATATCGTGATGTGCTGCACACCATTTCTCATCAGTCACACACACATACAAAATCCATTGAGAATCACAACTACTATATAATTACCTGGTAGTCGTTCCCCTTGGCGTAGTGCTTGATGCCATAGTTATAGGTCAGTTCCACAACAAAGTGGTTGTCCTCGCTCCCATAGCCCACCATTGATTTGCTCCACTTCCCATCATATGGTCTGTATAACATGATAGTCGCTTGGGAGACCTTTTGCAGAAGTATTTTAGAAGCTGACCCACCCGTTGCAAGTAGCTTTGCAGCCCTCCTCGAATTCCTCGTGCCTCAGAACCTAGTGTGTAAGGCCACAGGATTCTTATTTGTAGATGAACAGCAAAACTCAACCTTCATTCCCAGGATCTCCCTGTAAAACTTGGCAGTCGCCGTCCTGTCGGCGACTTTCAAGACGAAGTGGAGACTTCGTCTGGTGGCCATTCTCCTTTTGTAACCCGTAGCCACGCCCTTCTTGGACTAGTTTATCTTGCACGCATGCGCAGCTCGTTGCAGTGCATGTGATCCGTGGGTGGGGCTGCTGGTATGCAAGCAAGAGCGAAGATGAAGGCAGTAGCTTTTTTGCTGGGTTTCGTGCTAGTCGGAGCGTCGGGCTACAAACGAACTGCACATTACGACGACCAGATTGTTGTGAATTGGTGAGGGAAAAGTGGGCACATCACTTTTACTCAAGCGTTGCTGCACTTTTCGCTAACGCAGTGAGCTCACGGAACGTCTGGGGACCGTGCTGGAGCGATACTTTGTTGATCCGTGGGGTTTTGACGAGGAGAAGCGGCTGCACCTTCGTCTCGGCGTCCAGCTCTGGTCCGAGCTGCAGTCCACACTGCCAGAGTGTTCCGTGGTCATCGAAAATGTAGAAGAGTATGTGTCAAAGGCAGAGAAAGAAATGTTTAACAACAGTCGCCCTGAAGCAGAGTGGTTCGAGGAATATGTACGTTATATACCCATGAAGATTGGATAGTTTGTGTCATGTGATTTAGCTAATTAAGCAACTTCACACAGCGCAATTGTGGTTTTCCTTTTGCAGCACGATTACGATGCTATTGTAGGCTGGTACTCTAAGCTGGCAAACGATTACCCAAATTTAGTAACTTTTTACAAGAGTATTGGGGAGTCTTTGGAGGGCCGAGACATGCCAGCAGTCCACATTGGAACCAATTCCAAGTACACCGTCTATTTCCAGTGCCAGATCCATGCAAGTGAGCCTGACCTGCTTTTCCCACTTGCTTGCTTGCATATGCTACCTCTCTTTTCAGGGGAATGGATCTCTGGTGCTGTGTGTATGTATATTGCCAATCGCTTGTGTGAGAGCTATGGCAAAATTGAACAGGTTAGGAGTGGTAGCTCTCGGATCAGTTAGGAGCCCCTTTACATGGGAATCTTTTGCAGGTAACAAATTTGTTGAATGCAGTGGAGTTTGTGTTTGTCCCTCTTGTTAATCCCGATGGATATGAGGTATATTACATTCTGGCAGGAGTTACTATTGTTCTGGAGAGAACCTTTAATTTCTCCTGCAGTACACTTGGAATGGTGACCGTCTGTGGAGAAAGAATCGCAGGGTGAACCCCGGATCATCCTGTGATGGAGTTGACCTCAATAGAAACTATGATGACCACTGGGGAGGGGTGAGCTCTTTTCATATCCCTGCCTTCATGCACAACAACACACACACACTCTCAGGAAGGGAGCTCAAGCAATCCTTGTAGTGAGACCTACCACGGTACAAGTGCAGCATCGGAACCAGAGACACAGTACACTCAAAATTACTTCAAGTAAATATCTTACTTGGGAAAACAGCATGCAATCACGACCCTTTTCTCCGAGCAGAGCTCAGAAAAGCATTGTTGCCGCCATTGACTGGCACTCTTTCAGTCAACTGATTCTGAGACCGTACGGTATGCATGGTGACAGGTGTGTGTTTACTTAATCTTCATTTGTTTCACTTTGACTAGGATGGACAAAAGCAGACTGTCCAGATGAACAGCGGCTGAGTGATGTTGGTCAAAAGATGAGTGACGCGGCTAAAGCTGTGAGCTAAATCTTGTGTCATGTGAAAGCAGTATGATTCGACATTATGTAGATTCACGGAAAGGAGTATGATTCTATAAAATCTATTGATCTCTATGCAACAACCGGATCAGCATCAGACTGGTATATATTTGCTATAATAATACAGATGTGTGGCTGAAGGCTACGCATTACACATTTTCACATGACGCAGGTTCTATAGTGATAACGCAAATGAAGATCATGATTTCAGAGCTGCTGGCTATACCATTGAACTAAGGGACACTGGAAGATATGGATTTCTTTTGCCACCGGAGGAGGTATTATGCAGGTTTAGCTTTACATGTATGACGATACAAATTCTCTTGTGGGCAGATCATTCCGTGTGGTGAAGAGATGTTTCCTGCTGTTCTCTACCTGGCCGAGAGCATGTATATGGACCCCCTTCCCAAGTAGATACATAAACCGTGGAGCCACTAAACAGAAATTTTATTGTAATAATACTAGCTACATGTGCATTTTGTGAGTTTATAATGCTACAGTATTAATCACCACAGCTTAAGTTTGGCTGCAGTTTTAAAGATGGAAATCAGTGAGATCCAAGAGCGGTGTGGGGGGCTGGTGCGCATACGCAAAACGGTCTGCGGCGCCGCCACGAGGGGTCGCCAATAAAAAAAGCTTGTTCGATTAGTGAGATAGTAACGTGGAGAATGAAGATTCTGCTCCTGTGCAGTTTGCTGACACTTGCTGCGGCATCTGAGTTATACCGAAGGACGGAACATTACGACGACCAACTCGTCGTGAAATGGCAAACCAACGAACATCCCGCGAGTGTTAGCTAGAGCTAATAATTATTTTTTGTGTGCAGCGAGCTAAAGGAGAGTTTTACAGAGCGTCTGGGGACCCTGCTGGAGAAGGATTTTGTTGATCTGTGGGGTTTTGACAAGGAGAAGCGACTTCACATTCGTCTCGGCAACCAGCTCTGGTCCGAGCTGCAGTCCACACTGCCAGAGTGTTCCGTGGTCATCGAAAATGTAGAAGAATATGTGTCAAAGGCGGAGAAAAAACCTTTTGACAAGAGTAATCCTGAACCAAGCTGGTTTGAAGCATATGTGAGATCCTACGTAAAATCTTTTCTAAGTATGGCTATTGCTAATGAACTATTATTGTGCAGCATCGTTATGACGATATTGTTGCGTGGTATCAGAGATTGGCTAGAGATTACAGCGGACTGGTCAAGTATGTTGAGAGCATTGGGACGTCTGTGGAGGGTCGAAACATACCTGCCGTTCATTTAAATAAAGATGTATCTGCTGTTCCAAATTACACCGTTTTTTTCCAATGCCAGATCCATGCAAGTGAGGAGATCTAAAAAATGTTTTAATTTTCAGTGATACACGTGTCTTTCTTTAGGAGAGTGGGTTTCAGCACCAGTGTGCATGTATATTGCGACTACCTTTGTGAGAACTATGGCAGAGACGAACGGGCAAGCAATTCCTTGACTTATAGGCACTCCCTATAGACACAGTTCTATACTTACAGGTGACAAAGTTATTGGATGCATTGCAGTTCGTTTTTATTCCAGTTGCAAATCCTGACGGATATGAGGTAGAGAAAATTTACCATCTGTTATAGCACGTAGCTATAAGCACATTCCCTTTCAGTACACTTGGACAAATGACCGTCTGTGGAGAAAGAATCGTCGTAATAACCCTGGTTCGTCCTGTATGGGAGTTGACCTCAACAGAAACTTCAATGACCACTGGAATCAGGTGAAGGTTCTAAACCATTTGATAGTATACTGTGATTTATATCACAATTATTCAGGGAGGAAGTTCAAGTAACCCGTGCAGTAATGTCTTCCACGGTCCTTTTGCTGCCTCCGAACCAGAGACACAAACTACTCAGGCCTATTTTGCGTGGGTCTAGCTGTAGTATTATTATTGTACCGTTGAGTTCACATTTTAAACTTCTGTAGAGCTCAAAACGCTGTGATTGCAGCAGTTGACTGGCATTCTTACAGCCAACTGATTTTGCGTCCGTATGGTACGTTTTGATACACGCTTTGAAGCTATGGATGACGTCCAAATTGCAGGTTGGAGTCAAAATCCTCCCCCTAATGAAAAGCAACTGAAGGCAGTTGGAGATAGTATGAGCAATATTATATATAATGTAAGGCCAATAAGTCAATACATCGTGACTGTTTGCATAAGCATCGCTGTTCTCAGGTGCATGGCTCTGAATATATATCGGAGCCTGCTTCAGCACTCTACGTTGCTTCTGGGGGCGCAGATGACTGGTAAGTTATCCTTATAGCTATACCCCACTCAGACCCACTAATTGTCCAAAGGCAGGAACTTTCTTCAGCTGCCAAAGAAAAATACTTTGTGGTGTTGCCCACACAGGTTTTATGGCGACGAGGCAACCAGTACCAATGAAGGATACAGAGCTGCTAGCTACACATTTGAGCTGAGGGATACTGGTCAATATGAATTCCTACTTCCACCTGATCAGGTAAAGTAGCCATATCCATACAGGGCCTCTGTTCTATATCTTGTGTTCTAGATTATTCCAAATGGCCAGGAGATTGTTCCAGCAGTACTCTATCTGGCTGAAACCATGCTGGAGAATCCTATACGCAGCAGCGGCTGAAATAAGTGGTGTTTTAGTCTTGTGACCTGACTACAATTGCCTTTTGCTTAGGTTAGCTAGCTAGTTTAGTATTAGCTGTATATTGTTGAGAACAAACATTTTTGTCGTCATTGTCAAGTGTAATACAGATCAGTAGCTACGTTGGTAGCCTCTCGTACCGCGCGCACCGAACCCCGCGACTACTAATGTCTGCGGAGCCACGCCTTCCTCAGTGGCTATATACTCTTCGCGAGGCCGCGCGCGCAGCTAGAAATCATCATTCTCTCTTCTCTTCTGTAGCTGTCTATATGCATAATATGTGACGGCGGCCGGAGGCAGGGTATCGGAGGACCGTGCGCGCGCATTTTCGCGCTTTTCCGCAGAGGACCGAGTTTTCTATAGGTAGTTTAAAGCGAGCGAAACTTGCTCAAATTCACACCAGTAAATATAAACGTGAAGAATGAAGATTCTGCTCCTGTTGCTGACACTTGCTGCGGCATCTGAGTTATACCAAAGGACGGAACATTACGACGACCAAATCGTCGTGAAATGGTAAACCAACGAACACCCCGCGAGCGTAGCTAGAATGTTTTGTGTGCAGCGAGCTAAAGGAGAGTTTTACGGAGCGTCTGGGGACCCTGCTGGAGAAGGATTTTGTTGATCTGTGGGGGGTTGACGAGGAGAAGCGACTTCACATTCGTCTCGGCAACCAGCTCTGGTCCGAGCTGCAGTCCACACTGCCAGAGTGTTCCGTGGTCATCGAAAATGTAGAAGAATATGTGTCAAAGGCGGAGAAAAAACCTTTTGACAAGAGTAATCCTGAACCAAGCTGGTTTGAAGCATATGTGAGATACGTAAAATCAAGTATTGCTATTGCTAATGAACTATTATTGCAGCATCCTTATGACGATATTGTTGCGTGGTATCAGACATTGGGCAAAAATTACAGCGGACTGGTCAAGTATGTTGAGAGCATTGGGATGTCTGTGGAGGGTCGAAACATACCTGCCGTTCATATTACAAACATACTGGCTGATCCCATTAACACTGTCTATTTCCAATGCCAACTCCACGCAAGTGAGCAAATCTAGCATCCTTTTCATTAATTATAATAATCATGACTGTCTTTAGGGGAGTGGATTTCAGCAGCAGTGTGCATGAACATTGCCACCTATCTCTGTGAGAACTATGGCAAAGACGAGCAGGCAAGCAACCACAGCTATGCAATCCACAAAGCAATATATTTTATACCTGCAGGTCACCAAGTTGCTGGACAGTTTGCAGTTTGTTTTTGTACCTATTGCAAATCCCGATGGATATGAGGTAGCTAGAGGCAATTGCTGTACGCAAGCACGCAACACCACTGAATGATTATAATATGTATCTCAGTATACTTGGACTGTTGACCGTCTATGGAGAAAGAATCGCAGGGTGAACCCCGGATCATCCTGTATGGGAGTCGACCTCAACAGAAACTACAATGACCACTGGGATGAGGTATATAGGAAGTCCCTAAAAATCGGCAAACTGCAATGTGTTTAGTATATATGCTGTTTTTTTCCAGGGAGGGAGTTCAGGAAGCCCATGCAGTCAAGTCTATCACGGCTCTTTCCCGGCCTCTGAACCAGAGACACAGACCACGCAGGCCTACTTTGGGTAGGTTTTTAGCTACCTTTGAGATGCTAAACAAATTTGGCAGGGACTTCAAACAATATCGAGTAGCTACTTTGAACCGAGGGAGGGCAGATAATTACTTTACGTGTGTATAGCTACTGCAAAGTGAAATGCCAAATTGATAAAATTGGTATACACATTTTAGTGACATTCCTATATAGTGTATTTTAACTATAGAGCTCAGAATGGTGTGATTGCAGCCGTTGACTGGCATGCTTACAGCCAACTGATCTTGCGACCATATGGTGAGGCATCTTTGTGATCACACTGCCATTAGCTATAGCTAACTTAACACAGGGTACACCATGAAACCATCCCCCAATGAGGAGCAACTCAGTGCTATTGGTGCTAACATGAGCCAAGCTATATATTCTGTGAGGAACAGTATAATTATGCTCATTTCCCTTCACTTTGTGTTATTATACCTTGACATTCTCAGGTGCATGGCTACACATACACATCGATGGCTGCTTCAGGACTTTACCTATATAGCTAGTGGGATTGCCTCAGACTGGTATGTATATATATACCGTATTGCTTCACTGTCAAAGTAGTGTAATCTCACAGTTTCTTCCGTCCTTCAATCCTCCATATCAATAAACTGTAAATCTTAAGGTTCTATGGCGACGAGGCAACCAGTACCAATGAAGGATACAGAGCTGCTGGCTACACATTTGAGCTGAGGGATACTGGTCAATATGGATTCCTACTTCCACCTGATCAGGTAGAGTAGCTATATTCATAACACCATCTGAAGTTCCTCTGTTCTCTATATAGATCATTCCAACTGGCCAAGAGATTGTACCAGCAGTACTCTATCTGGCGGAAGCCATGCTGGAGAATCCTATACGCAGCACCTAAAATGCTTCACTCTATAGTTATGGACACAGCTACGTACTGTAATACCATTTTGATGCCAATTAATGTACGCGCGATCGCGACGCGCTACTGCACCCTCGCTGCGCATGCGCGCCGGACAATTATTAGCGTGTCGTCGCGTATAAAAATGCGCTGCGCACAGGGCCGGCCATTGTAGGAAAAAATGAAGAAAAGTGCAGAATTACGTTCTCTGATCTTGTGCGGATTTTTAGCTTTGTTTTCAGCGGCGGTGGAAACGGCATCAAACTACCACAGGACCGCGCGTTACGACGATCAACTTGTCGTGCAATGGTGAGGCATGCCTTCCATTATCACGCATCATACATATGTACTTCTTGCAGTGATTTCGCCGACAGTCAGCGACTGACACATTTTTTGGAGCTTGAATTTGTGGACCCGTGGGGTTTTGATAATGGAGGGAGAGTTCACGTTCGTCTCAGCGACCAGCTCTGGTCCGAGCTGCAGTCCACACTGCCGGAGTGTTCTGTAGTCATCGAAAATGTAGAAGAGTATGTATTGGCGGCTGAGATGCAAATGATCAGCAAAAGCCCTGACATAAAAGCAGAAACTGTAAGATCAAAAGCTATTCATGCACAATACATTTGAAGTTCTAACGTAATTGAAAGCATAGACATACAGTGATGTATCCCTGCAGGAAGAAATGGGTGCTTCTAAGGGCCAAGAATGGTTTAAAGTATATGTGAGTATAAGGGCTGTTATGGTATTCGTATTCTTTTACACTTTTGTTCTGTGAATGCAGCATCCTTATGAAGATATAGTTGAATGGTATCGGAACCTTACTCGTGACTATAGCAGTATTTCCCGGTTTGTGGAGAGCATTGGAGTTTCATCTCAGGGACGAAACATACCTGCTGTGCATTTTAGTGGCACTGAAACTCCCGAATACACAGTGTATTTTCAATGCCAGATTCATGCCAGTAAGTGGGTTCCAAACTCACACACCCAACCATGCCTAATTGTGAGTGGTACATTGTTTAGGAGAATGGATATCTGGAGCTGTGTGCATGTATGTTGCACAGCACCTCTGTGAAAATTATCAGAAGAAACAGAAAAAGGCAAGTAGGAGTAGCTATTATGCCGTATAGCACACAGACGTTCATAGAGCATAATTATAGGGTGTGTGGTTTTCAGAGATGTAGCTATCCACAAAATTATGTGTCACGAAATAGCAATTTCAAGAATATGTAATTAATAGGTGACTCAACTCCTCAACAAGCTGGAATTTGTCCTTGTGCCTATTGTAAACCCCGATGGATACGAGGTAAACAGTATTGTTTTGCATATTTATTAGACACAATGTCATCATCATTTTCTCAGTACACTTGGAATGGTGACCGTCTGTGGAGAAAGAATCGCAGGGTGAACCCCGGATCATCCTGTATGGGAGTCGACATTAACAGAAACTACAATGACCACTGGGGAGGGGTGAGCTGTGTAAATGCTCCTTTTACCCCCCTCTCTCTCTCTCTCCTCTCTCTCTCCTCTCTCTCTCACTTCTCTCTGTCAGATTGGGAGCTCAAACTCCGCCTGCAGTGAAGCATACCGTGGTGAAAGTGCAGCATCTGAACCAGAAACTCAGGCCACTATGCAATATTTCAAGTATGCAATATTTCCAGTATGCAATATTTCAAGTATGCAATATTTCAAGTAGTGCTATTATACATAAAGCTACGATACACAACAATATTATAATTACTCCACAGGGCGCAGAACATGGTCATTGGAGCCATTGACTGGCACTCCTACAGCCAACTTATCCTGAGACCATACGGTAGTATAATATATAAATTATATTATACTGGCATAGCAACACCTATACCTCATAGTGAAAGCCAAGTTTATTTGGAAAGCACTATGGCTCCTTTAACATACGTATAAATATTTTATTATAGGCTGGAGTCATGATGAATGCCCTGATGAGGATAAACTAAAGGACATGGGTGACAAAATTAGTGCTGATATAAAAGAAGTGAGACCATGTTCCATGTATGACAGGTATATACTATGAAGTATCTCTGACCTTTTCCCAGGCTTCTGGTAGTAATTATACATCAGAGAGATCAGCTGACCTCTACCTTGCCTCCGGTGTTGCTTCAGACTGGTAAAACTCTGAGCATGCTGTATGTATGGTCAATACTTGTTTTTTAACTTAAAGGTTTTACGGCGAGGAAGCAACAAGTGAAAATGAGGGCTACAGAGCTGCTAGCTATACCGTTGAGCTGAGGCCGAGTGGGACTGCATCCTATGGATTTGAGCTGCCATCCGATCAGGTCAGATGAACGAGTAATTGGCTATAAGCCTAGCTACTCTGCCACTGAATTGGAGGATAAAATCACATAAAGGCTGAAGACAAAGGGTCAATGGTCACTGACTGTGCTGCCCTGGTTAAAAAATCAACAACGCTTGCCATCCTTTTCTTATCTAGATCATTCCAACTGCTGAAGAAGTTGTTCCTGCTATTATCAGTTTTGCAGAAGCAATTCTGGCTGATCCCATTGTCAACAATTGATTGTTTTTAGCCATGCATTAATGCCTTCGAGTCTGTCGTCCCGCGAGTCAAAGTTCAAAGTTCATGTTTGAATGGGCCCGCCCGGGCATGACATGTATACAGACAAGTTAAAAAACATGTAGGAAGCATAACACATGACTGAAGAAGGTGGGGTCCATGGTAGTCAAAGAGTCAAGTAGAGTGCACCACGAGTTGTCACTTTTTGTGTGGTTGGTTAATACATGTTCGGCCAGAGTTGGTTTGTCCAGATCAGCTGTATCGCACAGAGGACATTTGCTGGGTGAATGATCTGGGTAGGTAATCACCCTCACAAGGTTCTTCATCCCCTTGATAACTGAGGGGCCGTGATCCAGTGCATGATCCCACTTCTTCCACCCAACACACTCGGCGATCTTGTGCACAAACTGATGTTTGGAGACCTTTTTTAGCAGCAGCAGTTGGTCTTTCTTGTTGATCTTTTGTGCATTTCTGATGATGTTAAGCCCCTCTGCGAGCTCATTGGCACTCAGTATGTCTGATGTAAAATTCGACTTGTACCTCTCCTCCAGTTCCCTGCATTCCCTCACTAGTCAGTCGTGCTTGCGCATGCGCATACCCTCCGCCCCGCGTGCTGCCGGTTCTCTCCACCACCAGATTGAATGAGCAAGGGAGAATATTAGTACCATTCATGGTCAACTGGAACCTTGTCTCTACCCACCTTCACAAATCCAACCTATCTTCCTCTCACACATCTGAGAGTGAAGCCCATGCCATCCTCTCTACCATCAATTACATCACGTGTCAGGAAAGGCTCCTACCTCGAGTGCTAAGTAACCTCCAACCAACAACTATCCTGTTCCAGACCCCCTGTCTCATAGATACCCATTTGACTATGCTAACGTTTCTCTGCCTCCAGAAACATTCCATCCAAGCGTCCAGGTTGGAGCCCCACTCTAAAAGCGGCTAGCAGAAGATGTAACCGGGTCTGGGTAGAGGCTTGGAGGCCCCGTGATTCTAACCACTCGGGCTGCCTACAAACAGTCCAAGAGAGAGTTCAGAAGTGGCCGGCACGGAACGGAGAACTCTCACTGCCCCGCCCGTATTCTTCCGCCACTGCTGGCCGCCTCTGAAATTGCGCCGTCACAGGAATCTGATCCGCGACCGGCGGTATAATACATCCTCGGCACTCGGTGGATCGACGATCCACCTCTACAGAGCGAGTCATCCAGTTTACAACCTGCACGCTGAACGTCTTCGCCGTCAACTTGCCCGCACTCAATCGACTACCCCATAGGCTGCAGTACTCACCTTCAGTGGAGCGTTATAAAGAAGAAGAAGAAGAAAAGGGTGGGGATCTGCAAGACGGAAGGGCGGATGTTCCACGATGGTGATAGAGCGTAAGAAGTGGATCCTGAGGTGTGTTTGTGTCCTGGTTATTGTCGCGACGTTGTTTACCTTCCGCGCCAAATTCGGACCGGTCCCCCTGAATGCCGGACAACAGCACTACCGACCGTCGACTTCTACAAGTCCAAAATTCAATCGTACTAGCTTCCAACCTCACAAAGGCAGTTTTACTTCTTTCGACAGTGCTCCATCTCAATTTCTAGTAACACAGAGTGAGAATAAGAAGATTATCATCACTAATGCTAGTCTCAACACTTCCCTTCAATCTTTGGACCCGTTTAGCACAGAGGTTACCATGATGGACTCACTTGGTGGTGGATCCACGTCACCTGTGCTACTAAACGCTACATTTGCTCCACTAACCCCGAATGACATCAGAGACCTAAGGACCTTCGTCATGTTCGTAGGGTTTGGTAAGACTGAACTTTTCAGTGTGAAGCCATGCTAAGTTGGACATGTGAGTTGATTCCAAGTTGGAGAGTATTGTCACAGAATGACACATTGCATTCCAAGTTTGTTCTGAGGTATCCATGAACATTGAGCTTCTATAACACCCGGTGCATTTAGCCCTGTAAGCTCATAGATAGATCTCTGTTGCTTATTGGCTGGAGGTGCCAGATGGGGAGTGTAGAGCTTGGCAGGAGGTGGACTGTGAGGGTCTGTGGTGCTCGCTGGTGTTGCTGGTTGTCTTGCTGTGTGCTACTGTTGTGAGAGATAGGAAACCCAGCAGAGGAGAGGCAAGGACAACTGTCAGCTGTTATTAGGCAGCCTACATACCGTCCACTGGATCAGTCTTTAGTGTGTGACGCGAGTGGCTCTGGTGGCTCAGAGTAAAGTGGCCACATGAACGAAGAATCGATGTGACTGAAAGCCTTTCTCGTCTCTAATCCACTGAACAAAGGGTGAGTCAATCCCACCATAGAATCTGCGATTGCGCATCAGCCGCATGAAGAGCGTAGTGCCAGAACAACAAA
>CASHTH010002245.1:0-13637 GCA_030341885.1 Geodia barretti
ACTGATTTCCAGCGGGTCACACTCCATGCCACGGGAACAACAGGCTAGGAAAGATGTAAGAGATCTCTGCGTTTGCAACTTAGGTAATATTGAGAGCTTTGGTTGGGATAGCAACTGGAAATGTGTAGGTACATACCCTGTGCAAATTCCGTGACAACCAACATGAAAACAAGTTACACCACAAATTTGGTCCTTCGAAATCGCAGTTTACCTCACAGAATTCGTATTCCCATCGTCTAGTCTAGCCCCTAGCCCCGCCCTCTTGTATTCCATTGTCCACGATTTATATGAAGTAAGAACCCATTTTGTGGTACATTCCATTGTCTTGGTACAAAGTTTACACAAGGAAACCATTCAGTCAGTCAGTCCCTCCGCTCTCTCCTCCCTCTCGTCCTCTCTCCTCTATCCCTCTCTACTCTCCCTCTCCGCTCTCTCTCTCCTCTCTCCCTCTCTCTCCCTCTCTCCCCTCTCTCCCTCTCTCCCTCTCTCCCTCTCTCCCTCTCTCCCTCTCTCCCCCTCTCTCTGCAGCTTGTCCAATCGTTCCACATGCCAGATGACTACACAACCACCACTTCGTTTGTCACCACGGACCGTGTGAGACGCTCCCCATCTCCTCCGTCTTTCTCCAAGGTCTCCCCTTTACCTAATTACTCAACATTTTAACCCTTTACCAACCCCGCATTTCTCAGTAAAGGGTTATTAATGTTGTTTCGGTTTTGTAATTTGATCTTAAGCCTCAGACCCGCATTGGTCAGTAAAGGGTTAACGTTGTTTCGGTTTAGGTCAGTAAACCTCACACCACCAGAGTGAACTGTAACAGAACTATACCACTACATTGCGAGTGCTCTGCTTACATGGGGAATTTGTCCCCAATTACTAATTATGATTCTTTGCACATACACACACAAGGGGGGACCCCTGAAATGAAAGACACCTACACGTACCGTAATATTAAATGTGATCGCATTGTGAACTGCTATCATTTCGCAATAATCGACCACTGGAAACGATGAAGGATCATAGTTGCTACTACAGACACTTTCTTCTGTCCCATTTTTGTCTTGAATAGAAGGGTTCCACCCACTGCAGTACTACAGCTCACATACACCAATAGTGTTGCACAAAGTTGCATACCTCCGCCAATCTCCCTCCCTCCCTCTCTCTCCAGAACACTCATGCCGGTGCAGAGCCCACAACCAGCTTCCAACTACAAGGTGCACGTGACAACACCGTCTTATGATGATGACATCGCCAGGGATCATGTGATCACCTCTTTATAGTCACATGACTTACCACTTACCTACCTAAAAGTATACCCATACATACAGTAGATTAATATGGCAGTCAGTTTGTGTACATAATAGTGTGCAATGGTTAGTGTGCTCTAAATCAGTATTGCTATAATATTATACATTGCCCTTTCTTCTTTCAACCTTTTTATACCCCTGTGTATATATATATATAATTATTTTCTGTTCGTGTACAAATTATTGTGACTGCTGATTTTTTAGAAAAAAGTTATTTCACAGAAAAAAATGAACATTGCACTACTGCGGTGTGAATATCTGATTCTTGTGAAGTCCAAAAGACACTCTTTTCTTCGGCCGAGTAGATGGCGTTTGGTTGCCATGGTCACCATCTCCGGCCACACCTACACCTTTGGGCATTGTTGCTATGTTGCCATGGTCACCATTTCTGGCCACACCCTCATCCACTCTTCCCCAACCCCCTTCAGAAGTGTCATCCCTCTCTCCCCTCTCCTCCGCCCAGTCAAGAACTTCATCCACGCTCAGTCTCCTCCATACACCGTAGTTCACCACCACTCTCTTTCCCCATGCCCACCCCCTTGCCTTCCTCCTCCTCAACCTCCTCCTTATCAGTCGAGCTAGTTCCAGCTTGTCTCTGTATCTCTGCGCTCCACAGGTGGTCCTTTTCACCTTCATCTCCTTCCTCACTTCCCTCTCTTCCTCCTCATCCTCCTCTTTCGCCATTTCCTCCCCCTCCTCCTCCTCCCCCCTCTTTCTCTACCCTTTCCTCATCCTCCAACTCCTCCATTTCGCTTTCCTCATCTTCTTTCTTCATTTTATCATCCTTGTTACCAGCTCTGTCTCTCTTTCTCTCTTCGCTCTCCATCACTTCCCCAGCCACATCGACCTCCTGATTAAAAATGAGGTCACATGACTATCACATGGATGGTCAGTTGATGTATATAGGGTCACATGACTGGTCAGTTTATGCACATATTCATGCACCCAAATTCTCTCAGATGTCATAATGTAGGATAGCTCTAAATTAACAGTTCTTTCTCACGAAATGCTCAAAAGTGGCCCAGTAACAATTTCAGAATTTTCTCATGTGTTACGTAACAACTCACAATGCCCTCATCTGATTGGTCGGATGTCTCCGTCACCTGTTCCTGCTGGTGTTTGGCGAAGTCCTGGAACCTCTGTCTGAGATGGTAGAGAGATCGTCTGTTTCGACTGACCGTGTCTCTCCTGATCGCCAGTCCCAGCAGCATCTCTGACATCACATGTGCATCCACCTGCAGTTCATACATACACACACACTCACTGCGTGCTATTATAATGGAACCTCCTATTACAATTGTATACAGGTGTCCTTTAAAATGGCATTGGTTTGAGAATGAGTTCATACATACACATTCAGAGGTAAAATGGCGTTGGTTTGAGAAAGTGTCATTTATAGAGAGGTGTCCTTTAGAAGAAGTTCCACTCATACGTGAGATGTCGCGGTTTGTTGTGCAGAGGGTCCCAAGTAGCAAATCAATATTCCCCTTAATTATGCAGGTAGGGTATGATCATTACTAGAACATTCAATGCTAGAGCCTACATAAGGAGCATATCGTAGCATAATTGTTAAATAAGCAGCAACATCTATAGAGAGGTTTCATACGTTGAGTTTGCTGGCTTTCTTGCCGACCACGAGCTGTGAGAGGACTCTTGACTCGACCACCTCTGCCACCACTGGACTATATAGTAGTGGGTCCGTGAGAAAAGAGAGGGATGGTAGAGAGACCAAATTGAGAGGGAGGAGGGGGAGAAGGGAGGAGGTAAGTGCCATTACTCACTCCTTGGTTCCGGCGAGAAGATCGCAGCAAGGCTGTAGGAGCCAACACGAACAGTCTCCTGGTATCTAATAGACAAAACAGTAGTATATAGTGTGCTACACGTGATTGCCACGACATCACTCATTGCCAGCCCTCAAACATGAAGGAGATTTAAATAGTAAGGCAGTTGCTTCCTAGACAACCAGAGCCTCTATACAGAGGGGACACAAGTGTTACCCTCCGCTTTAAGTGTCCTTTATTCGGAGCTTAAGGTGTGCTTTATTTGGAGTTTCAAGTGTCCTTCATTCAGAGCTTGGAATGTCCCATATTTGGAGTACACACACAATGTCATACAATGAGGAAGTAGAGATAAAGTGGAAAAAGACTCACCACGGAGTTTGCGGCGACAGCCAGGAGCTCAGGAAGATAGACCTCCAGAACATGCAGCTGTATTCCACTGCACGTCTACGCACACCGTTGGACACCTGATGATGAACCTCACTCGCACCCCAAACTGTCCACTCACCTTACTGAGGTCAGGGTTCAGTGGACCAGCTGCAAGAACCTTTGCCAGTGACTTCACATAACTGGACAGAGAGAAAAGAACGCACCTCTATGCTCACTTCTCTCTCCTCTACATCTTTTAATTAAAACTCTCTCCTTCCTACTGTGTTCATACATGAAGGTATTAGACCATGTGATGCCGAAGGAAAAAAGACGCGGAGCTCTGTTTCGGGCTTGTTGGCCCTCATCAGCAGAGCATACCGCAACTTCTCTCTCTGGCGTCAGGATGTACCTGTCTTCCCATTCTTTGTCTGCAAGGTGCTGGAAGCTTTGTCTCAGCATCCTCCTCATCAACTGCAGAAAGAGCCTTGCAGTTACACAAGTGAAATGCATTTTTAGTGTACGGGAGACTGAGAGTGGAAAATTTTAGACACATAAAATCAGTGAAATATGGACTTTAGCACAATTCAGAAAACCAGGCCAGGTGCACTCTAATCTCCCCTCTTCCTTCCTCGCTCCCCCCCTTACCATGTAGAACTTGTCCAGTCTCAGTCGGTCGATACCGTGCCACTCTCGTACCATTATTGCAAAGAAACACTTTATGAACAGCAGAACTGGAGAAGAGAACACTGCATCTCCCGAGAGTCAGTAATACTCTTCAAAGACTTACCAACTTCCCTGTCCTCCAGTACGTGAATAAAGGATGCCAGGCTATCTGCCAGTTCCTCCTACAACATGTCGTACAAATACACTCAGGGTTTAGCTCCTACAACATGTCGTACAAATACACTCAGGGTTTAGCTCCTACAACATGTCGTACAAATACACTCAGGGTTTAGCTCCTACAACATGTCGTACAAATACACTCAGGGTTTAGCTCCTACAACATGTCGTACAAATACACTCAGGGTTTAGCTCCTACAACATGTCGTACAAATACACTCAGGGTTTAGCTCCTACAACATGTCGTACAAATACACTCAGGGTTTAGATTGTATACGGCACACTGTTTGAACGTGCTCAAAATGTCATATAAAGGCTCACAGTTAAGTATAGGTATAATGTTGTCATTGGTTGTGTGGCAAATAAGGGGAAAGTGTTCACCTGCACCAGTGGCTTGTCAGAGTGCCACATACAGACGTGGAGCCCTCTCCACAGCTTCATCATCTGGAGCTCTGTGAAACCTACACGGAGGACAGCGTGGGAGAACAGACGGAGAAGCGTGGTGGCAAAGACAAGTGTGAGTTTTTCATTATTTCACACCGTTCTCGCAGCGAGCAGTCATCCACTTCTTGAGACGGCGGAGCGTCTTTGCCCTCGTTCTCGAGTCGTTGGAAGCCAGTTTCCGCGCGAAAACCCCCTCAGAGTCGAGCCCGCTCATCTTACACCCTTCCGCACGTGTGCTACTCTAATTAATGCGCACCGACCCTAGCCCCTCCCGCCCTCTCCACATCTTGGGCCCAGTACGCATGCGCAGTGTAGCAAAACTTAGATTTTGTAAAAAAATTAATAGAGATCTTTAACACAAACGAAAAAAACAGACAGGCACACACGGACAGACATGTACATCCAGCAGAGAGAGATGAAGGGTCAGGAGAGGAGATGGAAATATAGAAATATGGGAATTGAATTGTATGCAGTGGGTGTGGCTATACGGGAGTTATTCTTGTGACTTTGCTTCTAGGACGAGTTCCGTTGACTCCATTTACTCCGTTGAGTCCATTGGAATAGGGGGTCTGCTTCTTGAGAGACGACTTCTCCAAACTATAGAGATGAGGGGAAGAGAAAATAAAATGGGGACATCGAAAGCTCTTTTTTATAAGTTGCCTTTTTAAGAGGTTAGGAATTAGTATGGGACAGACCCAGGTGTCTCTTTGTAGAGGTGTCCTCATTATTCAGAGACCTTCATTAAGGAGGGTTCAGTTTAAAACAACAACGAACATGTGTACAATGTACCTCATTCTGTGGAACTGCTGTTTCTGGTACAGCCTGTGGTCCGTCACTGTAGCAAACAACATGTATGTGATCACTCGGTCAGAAATTCTGGGAACACACACGGAAATGGACGTAAACACAACAAAAAGAACTTCTTTCAATTGGGACTTAATTCCTTGGAAAAAGCCTTCTCGAGGAAACTGCATGCATATAAACACCAAATACACGGTTTTCTCCCTAAAACCTTGTGCAGGCAAATGTAAACTATTCATGTGTACATGTGCCACGGGGAGCAAATGTAAGGCACATCAAACAAATGTGAATTTCGTTTCATATAGTACGTAGGTTACTAAAATGAGTCGCCATGATGAGAGAAAGCAAGATGGTGGAGAACTAACCTTTGTCTGTATCTCTATGAGTCATCTGTATGTACTTGAGCCCAGGATGACAACCACCACCACCACACACACTAGGACGGCCACTGCTATCACCGTCCCATACAAGAACACCTGGTCCTCCAGAGATGGGGAGGAGTCCGTCGTCTTGTCTGTCGGGGTGGGCGTGGTCTCGTTAGTTGTGGGTGTGTCTGTCGGGGTAGGCGTGGTCTCGTTAGTTGTGGGGGTGGTCACAGGGACGGAGAGTATGGAGCTCCATTCTCCGATTGAGAACTGAGGGATGGGAGGGAGGGAGGGAGGGAGGTAGGGAGGGAGGGAGGGATGGAGGGAGAGGTATATCACCTTCAAATAAGTGACACACCTCCATCACTTATTCTGCCCCATGCATTAGTGCATTATGCCACACCCAAGTAAAGGAGGAGACTCCAATGATCCTCTATACAGAGGTTCAATGTATAGTCCTTAGAGCAGCGGAACAACTCTGTTTCCCATGTGAACAATTTCGTCAGCAAAAACCCCTCTATTTACTTAAATGAAGGGGCACTGCACTGATCTTGCTTACCCTGATATGAATGGTATTTCTGCCGGGTGTGGTTGAATAATGGGTGTGGGGATTATCTCCGCCCACCTCCACCCACTCTCCACTCACGTTCACCTCCACCTTGACACCCTCATCGGAGACCCCGCCCAGCTCAGGGGGAAGTCCCCACCACGTCACCACTAACGCTCCATCGACTAATGTCACATTGAAATTTGCCGGTACTGTGAGAGGCGAGAGAGAGAGAGAGAAGATTACAAATAAGTGGGAGGAATGCACCGTTTGTAAGGGTCACTGCGGTTCTTACAAAATTTTAACTCTAGAACACACACGACTCAGCTCTCATTAACAAAACAAAAGAAACTCTTGTGAGAGTGTGATTCCAAAATGGCGGGATGAAACATCGTTTGGAACTATTTTGTTTGGGAAAGGTTGCAATTCTAACTTTGATTTTTCACAAACTCATCTCATCAACCAAGGTACGTTGCAGGTAAGGTAGGTACAGTAGTAGTAGCTATGTTTACATCGTAGCTCCCGAGGATGATTCCCCCTCGCTAATGAAAGGGTTTGACTCACTTGGTCCAGGGGGTGTGGTCAGGACACAGGAGTCGGACTGGTACCGGACGACGTAGCGGCAGTTGGGGAGGAGCTGAGTGAGCGACGTGCTCGCGTCCAGTGGGAGAGTGGTGGAGTGGTTGGTGCCGGCCGCCTGACACCCGTAGCTCACTTCTACCATCTCTTTCTCTCTCTTGTTGATCTGGAGGGGGAGGAGGATGAGGAGAATGGAAGATAGTGAGGAGGGATCAGAGAGGATAGGGATGGGGTAAAATAAAGATGTGGGGTTTCTCTAATTGTGTGTAAAAACGTGGACCCTAACCCCTATGTCTGTAAACATCAATTTTATCTTGATGTGTGTAAATACTGCCGAAAGGTAGGTTGGAGTGAGTAATCAGAGGCCATAGCTAAGAGGGGCTACAGGAAGTAAGTACAATATGTACTGACCTGCCAGGAGAGAGTGGCAGAGTTGGGAGAGACTGCCTCACAGTCTGTTAGAATCAGAGGAGGAAGAGGGAAGGGAGAGGGGAGGACGCTGGAAGAGGGACAGGGCTCTGGACACAGGGGTGGTACCACTGCAGAGAGTGGGGGGGGCAATAAAACGTGCATTGTACACAAGTAAACTGAGGAACTGAACCAAATCCTGCTCAAGTCAATTGAACATGGAGGTTGACATTGTACTCTATCAACAGCACACGCCAGAATTAACCCTCTTCTCCTCACCAATTGCTGGAGGTAGTTCGTAGCGTGCTGCCTCCTGGTCTCCGCTGCTGGTGAAGGCCCACACTAGAATGACGTAGGGCAGCTCCACGTCCAAATCAGTGGTAATGGTGTACTGGTACACCTCTCTCCCCAGGAACTTTCTACCAACTTTCTCAACACTGCAGTCAAAGACACATGCAGTCAGTACATACATACTACACATGAGTAAAGTCTGTCGCTTTGCAACCGGGTTTTCAATTAAACCCAATATTGTCCCCGTAATACACAAGTGAGGGTGTCAGGAACATATACATCTACTGGTGTGTCGTCTTGACTACAGGTAGGATGTCTTAAACAAACACACCCCATCCCCAAACTCACAGTGCAGGAGGATCCCAGTTTATCTTGTATCCCAACAGCCCCACAGTCAGCGCCGGCTCCTCCCACGTCACTCGAACGTTCCCCAGAATCCCATCGTCCCTGTACACCCACTCTGCCGTCAACGAGGCGGGCGGAGGAAGGATCGTGGGCGTGGTAGGGGGAGGAGTGACGTCGTATTGCGCGGTGAGGATCCGCCCATCTGTCGTGGTCACGATGCAGAGGTACGTGCCGGGGTCCGTTGCGAGCGTCGTCAGTGCCGCTGTAGTCTCTCCAAACACCGGCTCTCCGTTAATTGGGATCCCGTCAAGAGAAAACATCATGTTCGATATTTCGTTCCGAGCAAGATCAACTCTGCAAACCATGTAGCCACCCTCGATACGACGAAGATCGACAACCGGCGGGAGTGTTGGAACAGTCGAGGAGGGGGAGGGGGAGGGAGAGGGGGAGGGAGGGGGCGGGTGCTCAACAGATCCAGTCAGCCATTCCTCGTTGGACAGGGTAACGTGACATGTGTAGGTGCCATACATAGACAGTGGGAGAGATGAGTAGAAAAACGACCTCGACGTGTCGACACTGAAAGGAAAGTTAGACAAGACTCCATCTTCGCGGTGAACAATCCACAGAGAGGTAGTGATGGCATCGATGTCTCCGTCTACAATGCACTTGACGCTGGTCGATAGCTTCTGGACGGTCAGAGCGACATACAGAGCAGGTTCCGTGGGGGAGGGAGAAGGAGATGGTGGGGTGGTCGGTAGGAGAACGTCCACGGAGTCCTCGACCAAAAGACCTCCAGTGAGAGCTATCACACATGTGTAGGTACCGTCCTCAGACAGGTCGGTTGAATACGAGAGTAACGGTACGTTGGTGTCAGGGGGAGCGGGGACATACTCCCTGATGTTTCCGTTCACCCGCCAGAGACCGGTGAAGATGAGAGAGAGGTCACCCTGGACGACGCAGTGGACCATGGAACCATACACCGTGACAGTGACTGTAACTGGAGGACTAGGAGGAGGCACCGTAGGGGAGGAGGTTGGACTTGGTTGATCCACAGACGAAGAAGTTACTTCCACTGGAGGGACCGAAGTGGCTACAACCAAATAGTCCACTGAATCCGTGACGAAAATCCCCGTGGTGAGCGCCACCTGACACGTGTAGGTTCCCGCCTCCGAGAGGTGTGTGGACGTGAAGAAGACCAACAGGGAGCCAGAAGGGACTAGGAATTGTCCGTGTAGGTCTCCGTCCAGCAACCAGAGTCCGGTGAAGACGAGAGAGATATCGCCGCGCACGATGCAGTGGGCTACTGACCCTACCACACTGACCGAGACCGTTACCGGAGAACTTGGCGGAGGAGGAGAGGGGAGGGATGTTGCCACGGGCGACGAGGAGGTAGGCGTGGCATCAACAACAGTCGAGTGCGGTGGGGGTGAGGTGGGCTGTAAATAGAGCACAGAGTCGCTGATGCTGTCGCTGGACACCAGCAAAACCTTGCAGATGTACAGCCCCGATGCAGAGAATTGAGTGTCCTTCACGATGTGTGTGCTGTTTCCGTCTGTGCTGCTGAAGTAGTCGAGTATCTCCCCATCCATCTCCCATACTCCAAACGTAATGCCCATGTTTGCTATATCTCCAACCACCGTACAGCGACCAAAGGTACTGTTGAGGAGAGTAGCCGAGACTGTCAGCGGAGGCGGGGGTGAGGTCGTTGGGGGTGTGGCTTCAACTGTTACCATGGCGACTGCACGACCACACCCGGCAGAGTCGTAGGCCATGCACTGGTAGAGTCCGGTGTCGTTGGGGTGGGCGGAGTCCCGGGAGAATGTGTTGATGACGGTTCCCATGGTGTCGTGTTGGGACGACGGGAGGACCACATGACCTTTGAACCACACTACTGTCACTGGGTCTGGAGCTACACGTGGAGATAAAGGAACACATCTTATGATTCGTATTTGTGATACACACTAGGAAAACTAGTGCGACTCCATATTCTTCACTTGTTGTTTGGCATGTACATACATTGGTGCCACCAGAGGCAAACTGAGACAACCTAGGACATTACTATTCCAAAAAATGTGTGAGTCGGCCTCCGTCAGTGGTACATGAACCACATACCTAATACACTAGTGTATGAACGACACATGGCAATACATAAGACAGTGTACGGTGTTCAGTTGTGACAGTGGACTCACAAGTTGAGGTGACTGAGCAAGAGAGGGAGAGATGTGAGCCTTCTGTCACCGTCTCCAACCCTGTTACTGTAACTGTGGGAGATGCTGGGGGAGGGAGAGAGAGGAGGGAGAGAGAGGAGAGAGAGAGAGAGAGAGAGAGAGAGAGAGGGGAGAGAGAGAGAGGGGAGAGAGAGAGAGAGAGAGAGAGAGAGAGAGAGAGAGAGGGGGAGAGAGAGAGAGGGGACAGAGAGGAGAGAGAGAGAAAGAGAGAGGAGAGAGAGGAGAAAGAGAGGAGAGAGAGGAGAGGGAGTGGTGAGAGAGAAACGGGGGAGAAATGTGAAATGTGAAGGTCATCTCCGAGAAATCCAAACAGCTTCCGAATGTTTTGAGTAACGGAATTCATGTCGTGTCTCAAGTTACCCCAACTCCCAGAGGACCGCCTGCTATGACTCTCACTGCAGTAAAAGGCCACCCTCATCTGTCTCCCTCTCCTCCCTACCTTCCCTCGCACTTGCCCAGGTCGTGAATATCATTACAGCTACACGCACAGGACAGGAGGACGTATGGAGAGCCGGTGACAATGCACGTGGGCACAGGCATACCTAATACCGCAATCTTAATGCACCACTTACAGCAGCTATGCAGCTAAGTATTAGAGGAATGACTAATTAATCAAATTAATCAAGGGTTCCTGCTCATTTGTATGCCAGTGGACTATCTTTGTTATGAACACTTTACACTAAGTTTGAGAGCATGCAAAAATTTCAAATTCACACTGAAAGCCCCTAAAATCTGGACACAAATGGAAGATGAAAGTGTCCATACTAGGGAGGCCATACTAGGGAGGTGTCCTTATTAAAACTTCAAAAGGTGTCACTATTAGAGAGGTGTGGTGTCCTTGGGTGTTCTTAGAGAGAGGGGTTCCACTAGAAGTACAATACCTACGTACAATCTCTTACATGTGACGGTGAGAGGGGCAAAGGCAGCAGCGACAAACGCGCCATTGGAGTCAAATAGACTACAGGCGTAGTGACCGCTGTCAGCAACGGTGGCATTCTCTATCACCAGAGGTCCTGCCGGCAGAATCTGAGGGTGGGGAGAGGGAAACTATTAACAAATTCAGCATAGCTATAAACCTCAGGCTTCATTAACAAATGCAGCATAGCTATAAACGTCAGGCTTCATTAACGAATGCAGCATAGCTATAAACCTCAGGCTTCATTAACAAATGCAGCATAGCTATAAACCTCAGGCTTCATTAACAAATGCAGCATAGCTATAAACCTCAGGCTTCAATTAACAAATGCAGCATAGCTATAAACCTCAGGCTTCATTAACAAATGCAGCATAGCTATAAACCTCAGGCTTCATTAACAAATGCAGCATAGCTATAAACCTCAGGCTTCATTAACAAATGCAGCAGAGGGAGTGGCAGGGGGCGGTGCTTTAGTGAAACATCCACCAACCAACAGACTAAACTCGCAACTTTGTCTGTCGTAAAAACACACACAACTTGTGTGGATTGGTGAAGCGAGAGAGATAGACTCACATAGCTGTTGTTAGGAAGGGAGACGAGGGAGGTGTGGGACCAAGAGATGGTTGCCGTGGCGCCGTCGGTGGCACATTCCAACACCACCCTCCTCCTTCCGACACAGTCACTGTAGTCTCGGGGAGGGCACATGAGGCGGGACGAGGGAGGAGAGGGAGGCTGGGTAGGGAGAGGAGAGGAGAGAGAGAGGGACATAACATGATGAGATGTGCTCATATATAATTTTCTGTGCTTCAAGTGCTTCAAGAGAGCCTATTTCACTATGCTGAGCACATTACGAGTGATTGCTTTTGTGCACAGTACAGGATAGTGATGCACATACCAACATGGTGCATTCACCCATCAACAATGAGAATGGCAGGGAGAGAAGTAATCATTTGTAGGTGTTCAGTCGCGAGGGGAGGCGAGGCTAATGTGACTGGCTATGATACAACCCTCCTATGAGCCGTGTCTGGAAGCGATGTGAATGCACAATACACACACACCAATGCGGTAAGAGTACACATTCTGACCAAATGAGCTGCACCAACACAAGCCACGTATGTATACACATACATGATACACTGTGGTGGTGGGAGGCTGGGCTGACACTGGAGGAATACTACAACTACTGCATACAGCGATCTGCTGTGCCATATAGTATAAACTATTCGACCCAACACCCAGTTCTCGTCGAGGGTTTATGTACTGCCGTGGGCCATGCTACGTAATGTATGTGTGTGCATATGTGTGTGCAGAGTGGAGGAGTATGTAGCACAGTTCTTCATCTTTTCTTCTCTTTCCTTCCCTCTTCGGACTACTGTACTCGACACAAAGACTATAGAGCCATATCAACAGCTACTACACATGGTGGGGCGGTGGGAGGCAGGCAAAATGTGGGCTACATGCAGAGATCCAATGTTCTGTGTCCTATTAGGGACTGCCTGCCGACAGGTCTCCTATTCACGCACGTGTCATAACCTCCTGCAACCAGCTCGTGCACGTATGTATATACATAGTACATCACAGACACCACAAGACTGAATAACACCAATCTATAGCTGGTTATTATGATCCCACTATAGAGAAGTCATTGCATGTGGCTGTTTATGCAAACAAAACTACCCTCCAGTCAGGCACAGCACAGAGTTCCATACGTCGATAACTCTAGGGGAGGCTGGCTTTCAAAAGGAGACCAGAATACAAGGCCATTATCACAGGAGGACAGCTACTATTATGATCTCTCTGTGGAAACGGCAACATGCACTCTACTACCACCACGAGGAAGAAAAAGATCACCGAGGAGTTCCAGATGATATTTTTTAAACGCTCCATATACGATTGTGCTTTCCTCCTCTTGTGGGTATATATATATTACATACACCTTAAAATGTCGCTGATAGGCGGACTGTGTTCTGCAGTGCTGCTCTACTGAGCTGAATGCAAGAAGTCCCATCGCGTACATTATCACGGGCAAATTCTCTCCCTCACTCTCGCCCCTGACCACATATCGACATTTCTGATTCAGACAGTGAGTAGCATGAAAACCACAGTGGACGAGAGACTGTTCACATAGTAAGGGAAGGAGCAGCTAAGAGATAGCGTGCGGCATACAGTGTGAGCGACAAGAACCTGAGCTCCAGCTAGTGACAGGTGTAGCTGTCTCACAGCAGGGGAGAGCGAGAGGAAGAGAGTGGAGAGAGAGCAGGGGTGAGGTGAAGCCAGAAACAGTGGGGATGTGTGACATGCCAACACAGCGAGAGATTGGGAGATACTGGCAGCTTGGCAGGCTCGGCTCTTTACTACAAATCCTCTCCCTGAAATTTCAGAGCTCAGCCACCATACGGCGGACGCAACTTGGTTGATA